>JAVYIG010005553.1:0-134626 GCA_035222895.1 Strongylocentrotus droebachiensis
CATGACTGACCAAAAACAGGTGACCCTACCCCCCCCCCCAACGGGGCAAAATGTCAAATTTCCAAATTTCGAGGTAAAAAAAAAAAAAAAAGGTGTCCTCTTACCCCCCCCCCCCTTATTCAGCGGTCAGCTGAGTCGTTGCGATTTTTTTGGGACCCCCCCCCAAAAAAAAAGTGTCCTCTTACCCCCCCCCCCCCCCGCTTATTCAGCGGTTGGCTGAGTCGTTGCGATTTTTTGGGGACCCCCCCCCCAAAAAAAAAAGTGTCCTCTTACCCCCCCCCCCCCGCTTATTCAGCGGTGGGCTGAGTCGTTACGAAATTTTCGGCCCGATTTATAAATGTTAAACCCCCCCCCCGCCCCCCCCTTGAAAAAAATCTTGCGTACGCGCCTGGATCTCACACAAGTCATCTGAGCAGCGACATGATCTGCACAAGCAGACGATGTCCCATGACATCTCACTCATTTTCAGTGCCTGTGTTTTTATCTTCTCTTGAGTTCTTTCTCTTACTTCACTACCGTCAGGCTAAATGTATAATCTATTGCCTCACTCTAAACCCCGCGCATGGTTTTATTTTGATGACAAATGCAGCGATACAAAAATAAAGGAATATATCGCTTGTAAACATAATAAGACGCCCATTGTATATTCAGCTGCACACACCGCGGTATGTTCGGCGTTTCAAGAGGGAACAAATGCCGTCCTTCCGGGAGGTTTTAAATTTGAAAGTCTGGTTTCTTTGATTGTTAATTAACCCCTATCCTGTGTATTTACAAGAAAAAGATTTTAGTTATCAGAATCAGGTCATATCCCCTTTTAAATGGTTTGACATGCCATTACATTTATATACACTAAACTCATAATTTGACAAATAATAGCTTTGCAATTATGTTCATTCTTTATGGGCAGTATTGGTCCATATAGTGACGTCATTAAAACATCGTTATTTTTCCGGCGAATCTCTCGTATATCCCAGCTGCTATGGAGGTGGTTGTATTTGTATTTGTATAAATCACCCGATATGTAGTGGACCTAAAACTTGTACGATGGCCATCTGTTAGCTTACCAGTTTCTAGTGATACATTAGTTGACATATTTGTGATTTTCTTTGAATTTCACTCGCGCAGTAGCCTCTGATAATATCTTGGCTGTGTATCTCATCAAGCGTTTTTCACTAAGATAATTCCTCTCCAACAATGAAAAAGAATCAACAGCTTCGCTTCTTATAGTATTTAAAAAAAAAAGAAATACGCATTTTAGATATATTTTGATGATAAATAACACTTTCACAAAATACATATGGTCAAATTTTTTCTCTCTCGCTTCGCTCACTCGTCAAATTCTGAAACCATAAAATTGCTTTTTCGGGCAAAAGGCTTCAGCCCCCTCCCCCCCCCTGATGAAAATGTCAAAAATTGTATAACTTATAAACAGGGAATGTTGATATCGGACAAGAGACGTGACGTGAGCCTGCCCCCTTTCCAAAAGTGTGCCTGCTTGTACGTACCGGTATGGAAATGAGTTGAAATAACGACTGCGCAATTTTCAAATTTCTGCCCCCCCCCCCCCTTTTGGAAAATCCTGGATCCGCGCCTGCTACCTCTATAATATATCAATAGGATCATAATTATCTATCATTAATTCTATAAATTCATATAATTAAATCATTCACAGTGCCATAGTATCGTTTGGTTATATAGGCTTGTGCAATGCAGGAGCGAAAACACTGACTGAAACTCTAGAGCACGGGTGGCCAAGCCGCGGCCCGCGAGCTCTTTTTGTGCGGCCCGCGGAGCATTGAAAAAGTAATAATAAAAATGGCTCATAAATGAAATGCGGCCCGCATAGCAGCGATGAAATAGGGTAAAACATATACACACAGCTATCTCTATTTCCATAATTTGTTTTCATCATTCACCACATATTGACTCGTTACTTGGTTGATCGATACAAAACTCCTCATATTCCCTCTCATTACATTACATTAACGACATTAACATCATTCGCCGTGTTAATTTCAGTTTGTAATTTCCGCACGCAGTAACGTTTGTAAATATACATGTTGTGAATCAAGAAATATGTTTGAAATGCCATACTTGTATTGAAACAATTACAACCCTTTTCTTTCGCCGTTGAATTTTCTCATGAATCTTAATCGTAAACTGGATAGTCCCCTTCTCTTTACACCGCGTTCAATGAGATGTACAGTGTACAAATAATAAAATTAGGATATTCTTTCTGCTGTGTCCTCGATTTTGTTTGAAATAACAAACAACATGGCCCGACTTCGAGACTTGCGAAGAAAAGGAAGGTTCTGATGAAGACAGAAACTTTATATCAGATTGGTCTCTGAACTATTTCTTTATAGAAGAGAAAGGTAAACCACTTTGCCTCATTTGTCACCATAGTATGTAATGAAGGTAAACAACATAGCAGAAAAGTGCAAGGCCCAGAAATCACATATAATCACAAATAAGCCTGATTTTGTTGTTTGCATGTTTGATTTTGCAAAATTGCATGTGTGTGTGGGGGGGGGGGGGGGGCTACCTACGGCCCGCCAAGTTGTGCAAATCGTTAGCTGTGGCCCGCGAGCTTTAAAAGGTTGCCCACCCGTGTTCTAGAGAATGACATAGGGCTGCTACATACACTGTACATACCGCAGTCCATTGCATTGCGCAGCGCAAGTTGAGCGATGCAGATGACGTGTCGTGACGTCATACAATCATGTTTATTCATGTTCATCAAGCCCAGGACCTTGGTACTACTGTAAAAAAAGTAGGCTACAAGTTGCTGGAAATGCATGCCGGGGAGGCGTATGAAAGATGACGTAATGGTATCTAAATACAACAAACGAATATTCATATCAAATGGCGTAGTCTATCGAGGCTCTTTCTCCTTGTCTGGAAGGACACGCACTTTCAATATCCCCGTAGAAAGAGAATAGAATGGGGCTGTAGTCTCATTTAAAGAAAGGAAAGCAATTTCGGGACAGTTCAAAATAATGCTGGGAAATGGAAATTCAAATGATACCGTTTTAAAAAACCAGTAAGATATGGTTTAAGGACAAGAAGCAAGAGATAATTCATTGATCGGCAGTCTAATTAACTGTATTTGAAACAGAGCATCCAATATACCTGATATATAATAGTACACTGTCAATTAAAACAACTACCTAAATAATAATGGACCGCTTTACACAAGACTGTGAGTCTTTGTTGAGCACTATTATGATTCTGGTCGGGTATACAGGCGAGGTAGGGAATGCTTTTCATAGACTTAAAAGTGAAAGGCCCTTTGTATCACCTCTTGCATGCAAGATTAGGGCGTTTTTATTAAATTTAGGAGAAGAAAAAACCCTGTTCATCATTATTTTCATGTTGCGAAGTTGTTTACAGACTGGAAAAGGATAGAACGGGACAGTATAGAGAGTGAATAAAACGAGGAAATTATTATTGAAAGTGTACAAAACGTAGTAAACATGGCAATAAGAGGCTCTTGAATCCAGTTTTTAAAAATGGACATGGCTTTGTGGCTAAAGCTACCGGCCGCAGGCTACGCTGACGACCGCCAGCTAGCTGACGACCGCCAGCTAAATAAATCAATTAAAAGAATAGCAAAAAAATATGTACTTTGAGTGAGATAAAAATGGGTTTAACATCAGTTTTTTTTTTCTTCAAAGATTTATAAAATATAAAAAAGCACTACCTGGGAGTCGAACCCGATACCTTCCAGTTGCCAGGCGTTTGCCTATCCACTAGACTAATGTGTCACACTGGTAATCTCCATGTATTTTTTTCATATTGATACTTATTGTTGTAGATGTAGCAAAAGACGTATTCTAACTAAGGGAGTCCACCCGAGTACAGTGCATTGTGAAGCGATGCAGTCTTATCCATTTATCATGATTTGTTAAGGAAATTATAACAATGCACATCAATTTTGTGATTTGTATTTTCATTCGGCAATTTATTTGATTAATGGGGTGTATTGGATTCTCTTCACTGACGACTGGCGTAGCTACCGCCCCCCCACCACCAAGAGCCTTTTTTTAATGAATAACCACATGTACTTCGTATAATACTTGACTTTGTTTTCAAGTTAATTGCTAGCTCATTGTATCGATCAATAAAAGAATAGCAAAAATATGTACTTTGAGTGAGATAAAAAAATGGGTTAAACATCAGCTTTTCTTTTTCAAAGATTTAAAACAAAAAAGCACTAGCTGGGAGTCGAACCCGATACCTTCCATTTGCCAGGCGTTTGCCTATCCACTAGACTAATGTGTCACACTGGTAATCTCTATGTATTTTTTTCATATTGATACTTATTGTTGTAGATGTAGCAAAGGACTTATTCTAACTAATTTAGAGAGTCGCTTGTTTATAAAGAAAGAGTATCAAACGTTATTTTCTCCTTTGTTGAGGAGGTGAGGGAGGGGGGGGGGGGTGTCCCCTTTAAAAAAAAGAGATGGACACGTCAATAACATGGGGTGAAGAAAAAAATAATAAAAATAACACGGGGCATAAAGAAGAAGCTGGGAGTCGAACCCGAGTACATACATACATTGCGTTGTGAAGCGATCAGTCTTATCCACAAGACCACTTTGCCTCACTGCTATTAACTGGTTCGCTTCTTGGTCTTATAGCTCTTTCTGCATGTTAATGACTTTAATATGTTGATTTACTGATTTAACGATTTCGGGATGCATAATAATTCATATTTTTGCAGTCCGATGTTGTCAAGATTGCCCGTAAATATTTTCTTTCAGTTACTGATATTACTGATATAATAGTGAGGTTTTATGTTATTTTCATTTATTTTGCAAACTGGTGACTTAAACTTCAAGTGATATGACAATATGCCACTGCCCTGACATAGCATAACGAATAGAACACGGATCTATTCAATTGAGGATATGCTACGAATTCTATAACAGGGCACCAATGAATAGGGAAGCTTGGCTATCGGATTCTGTGTTCAATAGCTTGCACCTGCAATGTTTGAATAGTTACGTAACAAATTATTCAGCTCTTTCTGACATGGCACAATTAATGAATTGAAAAAAAACCCGACCCTCCCTTCATTGACGGAATATTTTTGTCAATTGCGAGGATTACCAAAGAGGTAATAATAGCATTCCTGACATTGCAACAATGACCGCATTATGCTGATGTATTGTCCCCTAAAGGTACTGAGGAGGTCTTTCTCCTTGTCTGGGAGGACACGCACTTTCAATATCCCCTTAGAAAGAGAATAGAATGGGGCTGTAGTCTCATTTAAAGAAAGGAAAGCAATTTCGGGACAGTTCAAAATAATGCTGGGAAATGGAAATTCAAATGATACCGTTTTAAAAAACCAGTAAGATATGGTTTTAGGACAAGAAGCAAGAGATAATTCATTGATCGGCAGTCTAATTAACTGTATTTGAAACAGAGCATCCAATATACCTGATATATAATAGTACACTGTCAATTAAAACAACTACCTAAATAATAATGGACCGCTTTACACAAGACTGTGAGTCTTTGTTGAGCACTATTATGATTCTGGTCGGGTATACAGGCGAGGTAGGGAATGCTTTTCATAGACTTAAAAGTGAAAGGCCCTTTGTATCACCTCTTGCATGCAAGATTAGGGCGTTTTTATTAAATTTAGGAGAA
This sequence comes from Strongylocentrotus droebachiensis, assembly GCA_035222895.1. Lineage (NCBI taxonomy): Eukaryota > Metazoa > Echinodermata > Echinoidea > Camarodonta > Strongylocentrotidae > Strongylocentrotus > Strongylocentrotus droebachiensis. The sequence goes on from JAVYIG010005553.1 coordinate 5,659, forward strand.
GAAAAACCCTGTTCATCATTATTTTCATGTTGCGAAGTTGTTTACAGACTGGAAAAGGATAGAACGGGACAGTATAGAGAGTGAATAAAACGAGGAAATTATTATTGAAAGTGTACAAAACGTAGTAAACATGGCAATAAGAGGCTCTTGAATCCAGTTTTTAAAAATGGACATGGCTTTGTGGCTAAAGCTACCGGCCGCAGGCTACGCTGACGACCGCCAGCTAGCTGAGAGAACGGGACAGAACGCCAGCTAGTTGACGACCAAGTTAATTGCAAGCTCATTGTATCGATCAATTAAAAGAATAGCAAAAAATATGTACTTTGAGTGAGATAAAAATGGGTTTAACATCAGTTTTTCTTTTTCAAAGATTTAAAAAAAAAAAAGCTCTAGCTAGGGGTCGAACCCGATACCTTCCAGTTGCCAGGCGATTGCCTATCCACTAGACTTTCAGTTACTGATATTACTGATATAAAAGTGAGGTGTCATGTTATTTTCATTTATTTTGTAAACTGCTCACTTCAATCAACTTAAAGTAATATGACAATAGGTCACTGCCCTGACATAGCATAATGAATAGGAAATGGGTCTATTCAATTCAGTTACTCACATGGATATAAGACTTTGGATAATGCCAGTTTTTTGTAGAATCTCGTAAACAAAATTCTAAATATAACAGTGTTTTATCAAATGTTGAAAGGCACATGTCTTGGGCCAATTCTCTTTTTAATTATGGGTAACGATTTATGTAAGCAACTTCCTTTACCGTAATTCAAATATGTCGACGATCTCTCGTTAGTACAATGTCGGAAATCAACAGATGTCTCGCATTTACAACCAGTACTTAATTCTGTGCAAGCTTGGTCTATTGTGAATACTATGTCACTAAGTCCTTCAAAGTTTTTACTCTCCAAGTAAGTTTCATGAAAAATCCACCAGACCCATAAGTTCTCTTTATTAGTAACAACGAGGTTGATTTTATTTTATTTTATTTTCTTCTGAATTCATATAAGTACACAGTTTTTTCGATAACAATAGTAATATAAAATACAATAAGTATTTTTCTGACAAAGAATCATAAATAAACAAATAAATATAACAATAGTTACTTTCAAAGACGAACTGATAAACTGTCATAAATACTAAATTTCATCAAACATTATAAAATTATTTGCGGAAGAGGAACGTTCATTGTAAGCATTACATATTTATTAGGTAGAATGGATAAGTAGTTGAACATACAAATTATAAGGATGATGTTATTGACAATGCAGATGATGCAGATGAGGATGATGATGATGATGATGATGATGAGGATGATGATGATGATGATTCGAATGAATACATAAACAGTATTAATCTACACAGGTTATATACGATAATACGACCCATATTAGAATATTGCACCCCAGTTCATAGTTACATCTGAACAAAAGGACAGTCTCGAACGAATACAACGGAGAGTTTGCAAAAATTTGTTAGGCTCTAATTAATGTCATATTCACATGCATGTCAATATGCAATTTTAGTACACTTGAGGAAAAAAGACTAGTACTGTGTAGAAAATTTTCAAAATCTTTAGCAATTCACCCGGCATGCCAGAATCGGCTACCCTCCAAAAAAGAAATTAGAATATCATTACGTCAGGTTTTTACATATAATTTTAAATGCAAAAACAAACGCTTCAAAAACAGCCCTTAAACATATTTGATAAATCGAATGAACTATAACTACACGTTAAATTTCAAACACAGTACCTCCTCAGTCATCTCCAATCTTAAAAACCAATTTATTCATTTCCAAACGAGAGTATAAGACTTCATTTTGCCATTCTTAATGTTTTTAATGTAATTTAAAATCATGTATATTTAACAATCTTATTTACGTGTCAATATTTAAAAATGCGACTTGTATATTTATTGACCACCATAACGTGACAACATGTAAACATGAAAAATCCAGCTTCTGCTGCTTTTCATGTAAAATGACAATTACGATGTATGTATTTTGAAATTGCATAATAAACCATTTTTGAACTGAATTGAATTGAAGACGATGGCTGTTGACGATATCGATTGTTTCCGCTTCCAACTCGTTAATTCCGAGTTGAATGAAATTTCGCAGAGTTTCTTGTACGATTTCACGATCATCCTCAGGAATCCCATAGAAGAGTAGGTTAGAACGCCTGTATAAATCTTGATGAGGGTTATCAAGTCATTGAGGTAAATGATCTGGGCTTGGAGATGGTGCTTGAGTTCCGGTATGTTTTTTCTCTAGATCAGCCACCTTGGCGGAGCTAAAGGTCACTGAAGCTTCTAGGTCATTAATCTTGAAAGGAAGTGACAGTAGCAGTCCACTATGTCGACGTGCTAATCTAAATGCCCCTAATAGACTCAGCTTGCGCCGGGACAGGCCTGGCGTCAGTGTTTAGGGTCCAAGACTTATTAAGAATCACAGCTTGTATATTGAATTGATTTCATGAAAGTCTAGCCGCCATTGTCCTGTTACTTTATTATATCAAATCGTTTGCTCAGGCATTTGGTAATTTCACATGAGAGTAACTGCCACTTGATACCATGGACGTTCTTATCAACCTTGTCCGGGTGATAGTGGCTGATGGCTCGGATCAATAGCTTCTTTTGCGACGACGATGACGACGATGTTGATGAGGTCAAGGAAGGCTGTGTTTCCTTAGTACCCTTAGGAGGCCACGATTGATAGACTTGCTTGACGAAGAGTTCGATGGATAACTTCGAGAGGTTATCTAGTGCTTTGATATCAGTCTTCAGTTGGTCCAACGCAATCTTCTTCTCCTTTGCCTCCGCTAGTTCCCGTTGTTGACGCGCTTGTGCATCTTCAAACAAAAACATGAAAGAGAGAAAGAGAGAGAGAGAGGGGAAGAGAGAGACGTATAATAGGATTTTACTCCACACATTCCTTGATGTAAACTATTTCATCACCGTTTTTATTGTTTTAGTTTCAGTGACATTTTGTTTATTTTTATAATTTGATGTACTATCTTTCGTATATAACTGTTTCCAGTTGGTTTGAATATGTTTTCATTATACATGCCTTATTTTTATTCAGTATGGGCCAAATACTCACGAATTAAAATGCGGCCTTCTATCTAGAAATAGTGTTAATAACAGGAGCAGCAATACAAGGAAAATGCGCTATATAACATTGTTGTGATTGTTATTATAATTATTATTATTGTCGTCATCATCATTATCTTTACCTTTTGCTCTGGCTATAGACCTCTTGACAAGGCCTTCATGGTACTCTACATTCTTCTTCAACGCAGTAACATCTAAACGGATGATCGGGTCTACATGATCACACATCATCTCTGCTTCCCCCAAAGGAACACGACAGTCATTCAAGTACCTGCATGGTGATGAGGACATTTTGAAAGACAGGTTTGAAGCAATATTCTATCTATTCTTCTTGGTTATCCTGATGAGTCAAAATAAATTACATCAAAAATTACTTCATTCATTAAAAAAAGCATAAACTTATGGCAATTAGTCAAGCTTTCTATAATAACATTTCATTAAATTGAAAACAACAATTTCTTTTAGGAATGACATTACCAGTAAACTTTCATTCCCTGTAAGAGAAAGAAAATGTTGCGGAAAATTGGAAACAAAAGACGTATATTTCTAATTACCCTTGGCAGTTTTCATATTCGTCAAACTTCAAGATTTCTTTGCCTTTCTTGAAATAGATGGTTGCAATATAAAGATATCCTTCAACTTTGGCGCCACAGGAAGGTAAGTATTCCAAGTATTCAGTCAGAGCAACTATCTGATCTGAGAGGAGAACGGAAAATAAATAATTGTTATCAAGTCGTTTATTCGTGTACGTCGTTAACAAGGTCAGTTGTAAGACTGTTTTACATCTTCATTCTGGTGTCTAGAGTAGACTAAAGACATGAGTGTTCAGAAGTGTTAATATTACATGTACATACGTTATGCTATCAAACAAGAGGAAGCGAAGTAGCACAAGTATGACAAATATAATGAATAACAATCATGGCAATTGTAAAAAGAGAGGAATAAGAAACATATGGTTCCAGCGAGACTTTATCACAAATCATACGGATGAGGGAAAAAGTCAAAGATGACTATTTGGGAGAGCGTATACCCGGGAACTTTGGCTCTTAGGCGCTTGTATGCAGTGAGTACATCCCGATCGCCTTGGACCTCGCTCAAATTATGACTCTGCAAAACGGCGACGACTTTTTATGATGACGTAAATGTAATGCGCGTCACATTGCTGTAACTCCACTAGCCATTCATTTGCACGTTAATACAATTGTGGCGGTTTACCGCGTCATAATAATAATATTCCGCTTTTATATAGCGCTTAATTATACATCTACGATGTCTCTAAGCGCTTTACAGATCTACTGAACAAGCCATTAGTTATCAATTCGTAAACACGCCACTGATCTTTGTTCCTTATTCCCGCCCCCCCCCCACACTGTTGATATTGTAAATTTTGATTAAATATAATATGTAATACCGAAAAATATGAATGATGTATATAATACCATCTTCATTCTTAGGTTCGATCCAAGTTTTGATATCATGTAGGCAATCCTGAATTTGCTTCTCCAGATGTTTGACCCAGGCTTGTCCTTTGCAGTTTCTTTTCGGGTATGCTTCGCCGAAGTACTGCAGAGCATCTTTAAAGTATTCGTGAATCACCTGTTTCAAACATTTATTTAAAGAGGGTAAAGAGAATGCATTGGTGTTAGTCAGTGATGTAGCAACATGAAACATGGACCCCCCCCCCCGTCGAATGGCGAACAAAAGAAAAAGAGAGAGGGAAAGAAATGGAAAGGGATAGATGTAACTTGAAACGAAGATGAAAGAACCCTTTCTACACACTCCATCTAATATGACTATGACGATTCTCATTTATTCGACCTACCCCCCCCCCCCCCCCCCCACCTCCCGGGCTTCACCCTCCTTCAAACAAGTACAAAGGGACAGAGAGACCGGGGAGAAAATGGAGAGAAGAGGGGGAAAAGAAAGGAAAGTAACAGAAAGAAAAAGAGACAGAGGGAGAGACAGAGATGAATTAGAGGAAGATAAGAGAGAGAGAGAAAAGGGGGAGAAAGTACTTGGCATATAAAACAAAAAAGTTTAAAAAGTTATTGGGAGGGTAGCTGCACTGCTGCTGCTCGGAGAAAAAGTACATGAAGTTAATACAAAAGACCAAAGACAAAAGACCAACTCCCAAGTACATATTGAAATGCATGGAAATGTCGGCGGGCGCATGTCAGGTGGCTACCATGCCAACCATTGTTAACCTGGAAACATGTTCAACAACCCGGCACGCGCCTGTCGAGGATCCCGAGCTAAAAATAAAGGGCTGAGGAAGTAATAGTATATACATTTGTATAGATACTACAAACAACAAAATATATAAAATTCATGCTTTATTATTAACAATGCAAAATTAATACGTCACATTATATATGATGGAATACGAGTTACACCATGTACAACGATATTAACGGACACGTTTAACATGTCGTCTGTTTGGGGTCACAAGTGCGTTAACTCCTTGTCAAAGTAATATGAATCAATGCCATCGTGACTCCAAACAGGCGATTTTACATACATGCGAGTCGGTCTCGTCAGTGAGACTGGGATATCCCAGTCTCACTGACGAGACCGACTCCTAGACAACAACTACATCAACAACAAAAACAAATACCTTATCTCAAATTGTCAACTTTTCATTCGGTTTGGAGTACATTTGCAGACCGAGGAATAAGAGACTGGCTTTTTGCATTGTTTGTTGATAAAGAAAAAAATGCATCTCGCAATGTCCTCAAACTGATATTTCCCTGACGTGTCGGTTTGTGTCCCTCTATGATGAAATCAATCACATTTTTTAAAATTCTGGTGTTTAATTGAAAAGCAGGCAAGAAAATGTAAGTAAAATGAAAAACGAAAAACAGAGGCTTACATTATTATGGATTATGTAACAAAATCAAATCTATATACCTTTTGGTCAGAAGCACATCCGGTTGACATCTTAAGCGTAGCTAGTCTACAAAAAGTGATTGCCGCGTTTCTCGCCGCTGATACCAAATCTTCGTACATATACGCAAGGTTAAAGGCTTTCTCGTACCATTCAAGGGCAATCTGAAGAAAAATAATCATTATATATAATTATTGATACAACTGATGAACTCGTTACATGTGTTTGACTACAAGAACATCTGTCATAGATCTGAGGTAGTCGTTCGTTATTGATGTCAAGTTTTATGGTCCTTCGAACTTTACAACTGTATTGATCGTTTTGAAGGGGGAAAAGGTGTAATAATTAAATTATGCGTACACTTTTGTTCATGTAAGCGAACCCATGCTCATCCTCAGATTTTCATAAATCATGAAAGATATGCAAAGTACGGCATGTGATGGTCTTACATCACGTGTAACAATATTTCATTATATTTGTGACGATTGAAGCAATTCAGGTCACAGACGGCTGAGCTACAGTTCCCCCCCCCCCAAACATGTCAGATTTGCCATAGCGTAAGTTATTGAATACGCTGTCCGATGTGAAAAATGATTACATATGTTCTTTCAATTGGTTGATTCCTTGGGTTTTGCCTTTGATAATTGCTGATTGCCTTTGTTATAAACTAACTTGTAAATCAACTCAATTATCGTTAATAATATGAAATCATGGTAATAAGAAAACGTAAAGAAGTTCTTCTACACCTTATTATCTATGACATTGAAATGATTAAAAATAGCGGTTTGCCATGAGAATGAAAGCAAAGGGCTACTATCTGCTAACAGAATAAGTTCTATACGATGACATCATTAACTTTATCATTATATCGACAGGTGTTACTATTGTTGTATTTAAAAACCAGCGTTCTTTCCCTTTCTATCTTTCTTAGTAGCAAATCACTCTTTACCTTTTCTATTTATATATTTTTTTTTAAACTGAGGGCGACAAGCACATTGAACTTGATGCTTACGCTGTAGCCTTGCTACATCATGTTTATTTTATTCATATTGATTATGCTTTTAAACATTTTAATTTACTTTTTTCTTCTTTTTAAAATCTTTTCTTTAATGTACTGTATTAGAAAAGTATACTGATGTAAATGTTTAAAATTTAAATGACAGATTATTGCATCTGAACATGAATGCTCGAGAAGAGCTAAGACAAATGATATAGGAATCAATAAATCTAATCAAATCAATTATAATTATGTGAGATCAACGTCTACATGATGAAATTCAATACCTTGAAAATTAGAGATTTGCCGACATGTCTTCCATCTCGAGCGGACGTGAAAAACTCGTTGCCCTTTTCCCTGCAAATGGTTGAAGGGCTCTTCTGTGTGTCTGCTTTGGACATATTACCAAAACGTAGCAACAAGCAAAAATGAGGGAAAAGGGAAAACATCTTATTCCATAAAAGCTACAGGAAAGGAGAGGCATTTAAAGAGAAGGTTGAGTTTTGATAGAGCTGAACATAATTTGTGAGTTTTCTCATTCTTTTCATGTCACTATGAATAATTTCGAGGACTCTTCCTAAAACCGGCGATGCTGCTTCGGGTTTCGATCAAACGGAATGGAAAAAAACATACGAAATGCGATCGATGCAGCTCGACCGCGAGTTATCAGTTGACGTCGGGGGGGGGGGGGGGGGCAGCGCGCAGGGTCAGGAGCGCCCAGGGGCAGATCCAGCCGGCGGCAGGGGAGGGACTCCAATTCGTGAGAAAATATTTAGCTGCGAAACAGCTGGCCGATAATTCGCACAGTGGGGGGGGGGGGGTGGTGGGGTGGAAGTGAGTTTTTTTTGGGGGCCCTCGAAAATTTGGGGACGCCCATCAAAAAAAGAGGTAACATTAACGTGTTTTTAAACGGTTTTTTTTGCCACCGACCCCCCCCCCCCCCCCCCTCTCCCACCCTGGATCCGCCACTGGGAGCGCCATCCATTGATTCTTTTATATATATATATATATATATATAATAATATATATTGAAATCTTGGGAGAGTTTCTTCAGCCATTTTTGCCTTCGGTTTGAAATTACCGACCAATTCTTCGCACACGTACGGTATATCCTCGATCGCTCAAACCCGTTTTTAACTTGTGAACCTATGGGTATTTCACCAAGACTGAACTATTTTTCCGGTAACCATGGTAACTGGTATTTTAGAACTATTATTTTAGAACTATTACATGGGTTTGGAATTTTACCGGGAATTTTACAGGAATAGTTGCAATGCAATTTCGACCAAACAGATGGCTGGATTTCTTAAGTGAGGTATATATTTTTTTTTTTTCACTGAACTGCCGAATAGACAATATAAATAAGTGAGCAATTATTTTGGGGAATGAGATAACACACAATAATGGCTTTTGACTCACATTCATTGCTTCAAACCAATCTTGGGACAAGAGGATTTAGACAATACTTTTTGAAAAGCCTGCTGCTCAGTCGTCCGTGGCAGCACAATTATGAATATGCTATAATTAGACAGGATTTTAGTTACTCTTTACCGTGAAATATGAGAGGTCACATACGGTTGTAACCTTTTAATTAGAAGCTACCAAAGTTGGGTTCACTTTTTTTGGATCGCACTGTACAATGTGAATTAATTTTTAAATCGATTATTATATCAATCAGCAGTAAGTAATAATTTATAAATCCTTGATTGGCATTTCGCATGCTTACCTGCAGATTGACTCTCCTCGGTCGCAGTAGTTTCTTTCCTTCGCTTCTTGGTATAATTGGGTAGCTCATCGGTAGTAGTGCCTTCCGTTGACTTGACGTGGCCATCCTTGGTTCCGCTGCCTTTCGTTCGCTCTTTCGAATCGCCAGCAGGTTTGGCACTCCAACCATCACCTGGAGCACTTCTGGTGGGCATCTGCCGCTTACGGACACCAGAGCCGAAAGACTCCTTACTGGTGTTCTTCATCGGAGCACCGAAACGATTCGATCCATCAGCGGAAGAATAGCTGTACATGGTTGAGCGTCGATCTCGCTGCAGGTTTGGATCAATGTCAGATTTTTTCGCATCGGTATTACATTTGGTGTAGGTGGTGCTCTGTGTCCCCTTGCTACTTCCTTCCGACGAGACACCTGTGCGCCTAGAGCAGTCAACGTTGAAAGGATTCTTGCGGATATCATCTCCTTCCCTGGTATCAAAGGGGGAATATGTACATGGAGGTGGTTGTGGTTTTGCTCTGGTGTCCGGATTTTTTCCCTCAGTATCTGACTTACTGGTGTTGGTATCAGTTCCCCTGCTACCTCCCTGAGACGACGCACCATTTCGCATGAATGAAGCTCCGAGTGTAATTAAGAAAAGAAAACTACCCTATATTAAGCATTCTATAATGAGGATGTTAAAATAGGGTCTCGGCACAGGCAGTGCTGCTGCACGTAGTGTCGCTTCGGGTTATGATCAAATGGAATATTAAAAACTACGAAATGCGCACCTGATACCAATACAGTATTTCCCTTCACAAATCGTGTTACCAAAGGCAATTACCCTCATTGCAATGACGAACCTTCGTCATTGCCTTGTTTTCGTTCACATTCTGCCCCATTAATATTCTCCTTTTCCTCCTTTTCCTTATCGTCCGGAAATCGCATTCGTTTTGCACACAGTGCTTGTTATTCCTAGTTAGGTGCTTTCCTCGTGTCCTTTTCCTTTCAAATTTCATAGGCATAATCTCTAACATCTTATCAAGGTCACTACATTCTTCGATTTTCGAAATCACTCATGCATAACCGTCTAGGCGCCATTTTGTCCGTTTCTGGTCCATTTTAAGGCCTTTCTTTCTTCCTTCCTATCTCCACTATCCTAGATCCTACAAATTTCTAACAAATTCCTCTAGATAGTCTGAGAGATATTCTTTCATCTGCGACGTATGACTTGACCTTCAAAATGACATGTTCGTACTCAAAATTCAAATCTGAAACCGACTCCGTCAAAAATCTCTCAAATTCTTGAAAAATGGACCCCTAAATAATCTAAAACTGCCATAACTTTCTCATATAAATTCCGTTTTGTATTTAAATCTCACAGTATCTTAATCTCATAAATGCACATAGCCCTGCCAAATTTCACGCTCCAATGGTTTTGCAAAACATAAATAGCGCCCTCTAAAGTTCTGGAAATTGGCTTTCTCTCTGTGGCCGTATCTCCATTATGGCTTGGCAGACCCGTACCCTTTTTTGGATTTAGATACTTGAGGATATGCCCTTTCCAGCCATATACAAAATTATATACCCTATCACTGACCAAACATGCGAAAATTGCCCTCCAAATTCGCCATTTTCAAGAAAATTCCGAAATAACTTCAACTTGCTCTAAAATGGCGATCTTTATACCTACGTCGTTGAAACTTTGCAGACACATGTATCCACATACGTGACAACTGTCTGCTAAATTTGGGAAATTTTAATAACGTCAGCGCAAAGTTATCGCCAAAAATGATGAATTTGCTATGCATTACGTAATAGCGCCTTTAATGCGTGCAGTACATTGCGTGCAGATGACAATGGTGTCAAACTGACCGCAATGAAGTGCCCTTTCGAATGATACCAAGTATGGTATATGTTTACACAGAAAATTGTGAGTAAATCGCATTTGAACAAGGGTCACTATACGAATTCCGCCCGATTATAACACTTATCGGCCATGACGTCATTTTTTCAGACTACTTTTCGCCCCCTAAACATCCTTTTTTTTCCTTGAAAATTTGCAATGACATTCCGAGATGCAATACGCAGGGCACCTCGTGGCCGGATTTTTAAAATTGGTCAAGGGGGCCATTTAAGACGCCATTTTGTCCTTAAAATCTATTTTACATCACATGTTTCGATAGGATTATCATAGAAAAAAAAAAGAGTAGTTTACAATAACGACCATGAAATTCTCTTTCCAATGATACCATATACGGCCCATAAAGAGACATAAAGAGAGAGAGAAAAAAAAAATTAACTCCGGTCATAATACAGATCCTTTACGTTTTCCGCCCATGCATTACACGCATTATCTATGGGGCAAATCGGGTTCACGCTTTTGACCCCTAGAACGATCTTGATTGCAACTAGAAATGCAATCGTGTCACAACGATGTGCGTGCAATGACGCCATGTTTCTACGTGTCAAACGAAAGAGCTTCTCTCGGACTATCCAGAGCAATTCGTACGAAGTATGTAGCTTCTTTGATATTGGAGATAGGTAGGGCGAAAGAAAGGCCTTAACAGTGACCTTGATTGGATGGTAGTGACTATGCCTACGAAGTTTGAAAGAAATTGGGATAGGGAAAGAACCTAGAAAGGGCTCGCAAGCTCTGCGTGCAAAAACCAACGGGATTTGGTGCATGTTCGTCATTGCAATAAAGATCGTTCTGGGAGCCAAAAGCGTGAACCCGATATGTCCCATAGACAATGCGTGTAATGCATGGGCGGAAAACGTACAGGATCTGTATTATGACCGGGGTTAAATTGTTTTTTCTCTCTCTCTTGATGTCTCTTTATGGGCCGTATTTGGTATCATTAGAAAGAAAATTTCATGGTTGTTATTGTAAACCACTTTATTTTTTTCTATGATAATCGAAACACGTGATGTAAAATAGATTTATAGTACAAAATGGCATCTTTAATGGCCCCCTTGACCAATTTCAAAAATCCGGCCACGAGGTGCCCTGCTTACTGCAACTCGAAATGTCACTGCAAAATTTCAAGGAAAAAAAAGGATGTTTAGGGGGCGAAAAAAAGTCTGAGAAATGACGTCATAGCCGATACGTGTTATAATATTGGGCGGAAACTCGGCGGAAATCGTATAGTGACCCTTATTCAAATGTGATTTACTCAAAATTTTCTGTGTGAACATATACCATACTTGGTATCATTCGAAAGGGCACTTCATTGCGGTCAGTTTAACACCATTGTCATCTGCGCACGAAGTACTGCACGCATTATAGGCGCTATTACGTAATGCATAGCAAATTCATCATTTTTGGCGATAACTTTGCGCTGACATATTCGAATTTTACTAAACTTGGCGGACAGTTGTCACGTATATGGATACATATATCTGCCAAGTTTCATTGATATAGGTATAACGATCGCCATTTTAGAGCAAGTTGAAGTTATTTTGGAATTTTCTCGAAAATGGCGAATTTGGAGGGCATTTTTCTCAAATTTGGTCAGTGTTAGGGTATATAATTTTGTATGTGGCTGGAAAGGGCATATCTTCAAGTATCTAAATCCAAAAAAGGGTACGGGTTTGCCAAGCCATTATGGAGATACGGCCACAGAAAGAAAGCCAATTCCCAGAACTTTAGAGGGCGCTATTTATGTTTTGCATAGCCATTGGAGCATGAAATTTGGCATGGCTATGTGCAATTATGAGATAAGGATAATGTGAGATTTAAATACAAAACGGAATTTATATGAGAAAGTTATGGCAGTTTTAGATTATTTAGGGGTCAATTTCTCAAGAATTTGAGAGATTTTTGACGGAGTCGGTTTCAGAATTGAATTTTGAGTACGAAGATGGCATTTTGAAGGTCAGGTTATATGTCGCAGATGAAAGAACACCTCTAAGACTATCTAGAGGAATTTGTTAGAAGTTTGTAGGATCTAGGATAGTGGAGATAGGAAGGAAGATAGAAAGGCCTTAAAATGGACCAGAAACGGACAAAATGGCGCCTGGACGGTCATGCATGACTGATTTTGAAAATCGAAAAAATAGGTGACCTTGATGAGATGCTAGAGATGATGCCTACGAAATTTGAAAGGAAAAGGACTTGAGGAAAGTACCTTACTAGGAATCACAAGCACTACGTGCAAAACGAATGTGATTTTTGGACGATAAGGAAAACAAGACTAGAAATGCAATCGTGTCACAACGATGTGCGTGCAATGACGCCATGTTTCTACGTGTCAAACGAAGGAGCTACTCTCGGACTATCCAGAGCAATATGTAAGAAGTCTGTAGCTTCTGTGATAATGTAGATAGTTAGGGCGAAAGAAAGGTCACCAAAACGGCCCGAAACGGACGGTCACGCATGAGGGTTTCCGGAGAACGAAGAATTTAGTGACCTTGAAGGAATGCTAGAGACTACGCCTACGAATTTTGAAGGGAATTGGAGTAGAGGAAGGGATCTAGAAAGGGCTCGCAAGCACTGCGTGCAAAACCAATAGGACTTGGTGCATGATGAACATGTTCCGACGCGTGCTTTGGCACGAACGGCCGCCCATACTAACACAACCGAATAACAGTCTTCAGAAACTCGGCGGAATTCGTGTAGTGATCTTTGTTCAAATGCGATTTACTCACAATTTTCTGTGTGAACATATATAATACTTGGTATCATCCGAAAGGGCACTTCATTGCGGTCAGTTTAACACCATTGTTAACTGCGCGCAATGTATTGCGCGCATTGAACGCGCTATTACGTAATCCATAGTAAATTCATCATTTTTGGCGATAACTTTGCGCTGACATATTCGAATTTTACCAAACTTGATAAACAGTTGTCACGTATATGGATACATATGTCTGCAAAGTTTCATTGATGTAGGTATAACGATCGCCATTTTAGAGCAAGTTGAAGTTATTTCTCAATTTTCTTGAAAATGGCGAATTTGGAGGGCAATTTTCTCAAATTTGGTCAGTGATAGGGTATATAATTTTGTATATGGATGGAAAGGGCATATCTTCAAGTATCTAAATCCAAAAAAGGGTACAGGTTTGCCAAGCCATTATGGAGATACGGCCACAGACAGAAAGCCAATTCCCAGAACTTTAGAGGGCGCTATTTATGTTGTGCAAAGCCATTGGAGCGTGAAATTTGGCATGGCTATGTGCAATTATGAGATAAAGATACTGTAAGATTTAAATACAAAACGGAATTTATATGAGAAAGTTATGGCAGTTTTAGATTATTTAGGGGTCCATTTTTCAAGAACTTGAGAGATTTTTGACGGAGTCGGTTTTAGATTTGAATTTCGAGTATGAAGATGGCATTTTGAAGGTCAAGTCATGTGTCGCAGATGAAAGAACATCTCTCAGACTATCTAGAGGAATTTGTTAGAAGTTTGTAGGATCTAGGATAGTGGAGATAGGAAGGAAGATATAAAGGCCTTAAAATGGACCAGAAACGGACAAAATGGCGCCTGGACGGTCATGCATGAGTGATTTCGAAAATCGAAAAAGTAGGTGACCTTGATGAGATGCTAGAGATGATGCCTACGAAATTTGAAAGGAAAAGGACTTGAGGAAAGGACCTGGATAGGAATAACAAACACTACGTGCAAAGCGAATGGGATTCCGGACGACAAGAAGAGGAAGACTAGAAATGCAATCGTGTCACAACGATGTGCGTGCAATGACGCCATGTTTCTACGTGCCAAACGAAGGAGCTACTCTCAGACTATCCAGAGCAATATGTAAGATGTCTGTAGCTTCTGTGATAGTGGAGATAGTTAGGGCGAAAGAAAGGTCACCAAAACGGCCCGAAACGGAAAAAATGGTGCCTGGACGGTCACGCATGAGGGTTTCCGGAGAACGAAGAATTTATTGACCTTGAAGGAATGCTAGAGACTATGCCTACGAATTTTGAAGGGAATTGGAGTAGAGGAAGGGATCTAGAAAGGGCTCGCAAGCACTGCGTGCAAAACCAATAGGACTTGATGCATGATGAACATGTTGCGACGCGTGCTTTGGCACGAACGGCCGCCCATACTAACACAACCGAATAACAGTCTTCGGAAACTCGGCGGAATTCGTATAGTGACCCTTGTTCAAATGCGATTTACTCACAATTTTCTGCGTGAACATATACCATACTTGGTATCATTCGAAAGGGCGTTTCAGTGCGGTCGGTTTAAAACCATTATCATTTGCGCAAAACGTACTGCACGCATCAAATGCGCTATTACGTAAAGCATAGTAAATTCATCATTTTTGGCGATAACTTGGCGAAGAGGGTATAACAATTTACTAAACTTAGCAGACAGTTGTCACGTATATGGATACATGTGTCTGGCAAGTTTCATTGATGTAGGTATAAAAATCGCCGGTTTAGAGCAAGTTGAAGTTATTTTGGAATTTTCTTGAAAGTGGCGAATTTGGAGGGCAATTTTCTCAAATTTGGTCAGTGATAGGGTATATAATTTTGTATATGGCTGGAAAGGGCATATCCTCAAGTATCTAAATCCAAAAAAGGGTACGGGTTTGCCAAGCCATTATGGAGATACTGCCACAGAGAGAAAGCCAATTCCCAGAACTTTAGAGGGCGCTATTTATGTTGTGCAAAGCCATTGGAGCGTGATATTTGGCATGGCTATGTGCAATTATGAGATAAGGATAATGTGAGATTTAAATACAAAACGGAATTTAAATGTGAAAGTTATGGCAGTTTTAGATTATTTAGTGGTCAATTTTTCAAGAATTTGAGAGATTTTTGACGGAGTCGGTTTCAGATTTGAATTTTGAGTACGAAGATGGCATTTTGAAGGGCAGGTTATACGTCGCAGATTAAAGAACAATTCTTGGACTATCTAGAGGAATTTGTTAGAAGGTTGTAGGATCTAGGATAGTGGAGATAGGAAGAAAGAAAGAAAGGCCTTAAAATGGACCAGAAACGGACAAAATGGCGCCTGGACGGTTATGCATGAGTGATTTCGAGAATCGAAGAAAAAAGTGACCTTGATGAGATGTTAGAGACTATGCCTATGAAATTTGAAAGGAAAAGGACATGATGAAAGCACCTAACTAGGAATAACAAGCACTACGTGCAAAACGAATGGGATTCCGGACGACAAGAAGAAGAGGAAGAAGAGGAAGAAGAAGTAAGAATATTAATAAGAAGAATGTGAACGAAAACAAGGCAATGACGAAGGTCGTCATTGCAACTAGAAATGCAATCGTGTCACAACGATGTGCGTGCAATGACGCCGTGTTTCTACGTGTCGAACGAAAGAGCTTCTCTCGGACTATCCAGAGCAATTTGTACGAAGTCTTTAGCTTCTGTAATATTGGAGACAGGTAGGGCGAAAGAAAGGCCTCAATAGTGACCTTGATTGGATGGTAGTGACTATGCCTACGATGTTTGAAAGAAATTGGGATAGGGGAAAGAACCTAGAAAGGGCTCGCAAGCACTGCGTGCAAAAACAAATGGGATTAGTTGCATGTTCGTCAAATCAATCAAGCTCGTTCTAGGGGTCAAAAGCGTGAACCCGATTTGCCCCATAGACAATGCGTGTAATGCATGGGCGGAAAACGTACAGGATCTGTATTATGACCGGAGTTAAATTGTTTTTTCTCTCTCTCTTTATGTCTCTTTATGGGCCGTATATGGTATCATTGGAAAGAGAATTTCATGGTTGTTATTGTAAACTACTCTCTTTTTTTCTATGATAATCCTATCGAAACATGTGATGTAAAATAGATTTAAAGGACAAAATGGCGTCTTAAATGGCCCCCTTGACTACTTTCAAAAATCCGGCCACGAGGTGCCCTGCGTATTGCATCTCGGAATGTCATTGCAAATTTTCAACGAAAAAAAAGGATGTTTAGGGGTCGAAAAGTAGTCTGAAAAAATGACGTCATCGCCGATAAGTGTTATAATCGGGCGGAATTCGTATAGTGACCCTTGTTCAAATGCGATTTACTCACAATTTTCTGTGTAAACATATACCATACTTGGTATCATTCGAAAGGGCACTTCATTGCGGTCAGTTTGACACCATTGTCATCTGCACGCAATGTACTGCACGCATTAAAGGCGCTATTACGTAATGCATAGCAAATTCATCATTTTTGGCGATAACTTTGCGCTGACGTTATTAAAATTTACCAAACTTGGCAGACAGTTGTCACGTATATGGATACATGTGTCTGCCAAGTTTCAACGACGTAGGTATAAAGATCGCCATTTTAGAGCAAGTTGAAGTTATTTCGAAATTTTCTTGAAAATGGCGAATTTGGAGGGCAATTTTCGCAAAGTTGGTCAGTGATAGGGTATATAATTTTGTATATGGCTGGAAAGGGCATATCTTCAAGTATCTAAATCCAAAAAAGGGTACGGGTTTGCTAAGCCATTGTGGAGATACGGCCACAGAGAGAAAGCCAATTCCCAGAACTTTAGAGGGCGCTATTTATGTTGTGCAAGCCCATTGGAGCGTGAAATTTAGCATGGCTATGTGCAATTATGAGATAAAGATACTGTGAGATTTAAATACAAAACGGAATTTATATGAGAAAGTTATGGCAGTTTTAGATTATTTAGGGGTCCATTTTTCAAGAACTTGAGAGATTTTTGACGGAGTCGGTTTTAGATTTGAATTTCGAGTATGAAGATGGCATTTTGAAGGGCAGGTTATACGACGCAGATGAAAGAACATCTCTCAGACTATCTAGAGGAATTTGTTAGAAGTTTGTAGGATGAAGGATAGTGGAGACAGGAAGAAAGAAAGAAAGGCCTTAAAATGGACCAGAAACGGACAAAATGGCGCCTGGACGGTTATGCATGAGTGATTTCGAGAATCGAAGAATGTAGTGACCTTGATGAGATGTTAGAGACTATGCCTATGAAATTTGAAAGGAAAAGGACATGAGGAAAGCACCTAACTAGGAATAACAAGCACTACGTGCAAAACGAAGGGGATTTCAGGACGAAAAGGAAAAGGAAAAGGAAACTAGAAATGCAATCGTGTCACAACGATGTGCGTGCAATGACGCCATGTTTCTACGTGTCAAACGAAGGAGCTACTCTCGGAATATCCAGAGCAATATGTAAGAAGTCTGTAGCTTCTGTGATAGTGGAGATAGGTAGGGCGAAAGAAAGGTCACCAAAACGGCCAGAAACGAAAAAAATGGTGCCTTGACGGTCACGCATGAGGGTTTCCGGAGAACGAAGAATTTGGTGACCTTGAAGGAATGCTAGAGACTACGCCTACGAATTTTGAAGGGAATTGGAGTAGAGGAAGGGATCTAGAAAGGGCTCGCAAGCACTGCGTGCAAAACCAATATGATTTGTTGCATGATGAACATGTTGCGACGCGTGCTTTGGCACGAACGGCCGCCCATACTAACACAACCGAATAACAGTCTTAAAAATGACGTCATAGCCGATACGTGTTGTAATTGGGCGGAAACTCGGCGGAATTCGTATAGTGACCCTTGTTCAAATGTGATTTACTTACAATTTTCTGTGTGAACATATACCATACTTGGTATCATTCGAAAGGGCACTTCATTGCGGTCAGTTTGACACCATTGTTATCTCCGCGCAATGTATTGCACGCATTAAACGCGCTATTACGTAATGCATAGTAAATTCATCATTTTTGGCGATAACTTTGCGCTGACATATTTGGATTTTACCAAACTTGGCAGACAGTTGTCACGTATATGGATACATATGTCTGCCAAATTTCATTGACGTAGGTATACAAATCGCCATTTTAGAGCAAGTTGAAGTTATTTTGGAATTTTCTTGAAAATGGCGAATTTAGAGGGCATTTTTCTCAAAGTCGGTCAGTGTTAGGGTATATAATTTTGTATATGGCTGGAAAGGGCATATCCTCAAGTATCTAAATCCAAAAAAGGGTACGGATCTGCCAAGCCATAATGGAGATACGGCCACAGAAAGAAAGCCAATTCCCAGAACTTTAGAGGGCGCTATTTATGTTTTGCAAAGCCATTGGAGCGTGAAATTTTGCATGGCTATGTGAAATTATGAGATAAAGATACTGTAAGATTTATATACAAAGGTGAATTTATATGAGAAAGTTATGGCAGTTTTAGATTATTTAGGGGTCAATTTTTCAAGAATTTGAGAGACTTTTGACGGAGTCGGTTTCAGATTTGAATTTTGAGTACGAAGATGGCATTTTGAAGGGCAGGTTATACGTCGCAGATTAAAGAACATCTCTTAGACTATTTAGATGAATTTGTTAAAAGTTTGTAGGATCTAGGATAGTGGAGATAGGAAGGAAGAAAGAAAGGCCTTAAAATGGACCAGAAACGGACAAAATGGCGCCTGGATGGTTATGCATGAGTGATTTCGACAATCGAAGAATGTAGTGACCTTGATGAGATGTTAGAGACTATGCCTATGAAATTTGAAAGGAAAAGGACATGAGGAAAGCACCTAACTAGGAATAACAAACACTACGTGCAAAACGAATGGGATTCCGGACGACAAGAAGAAGAAGAGGAAGAAGAAGTAAGAATATTAATAAGAAGAATGTGAACGAAAACAAGGCAATGACGAAGGTTCGTCATTGCAACTAGAAATGCAATCGTGTCACAACGATGTGCGTGCAATGACGCCATGTTTCTACGTTTCAAACGAAAGAGCTTCTCTCGGACTATCCAGAGCAATTTGTACGAAGTCTGTAGCTTCTGTGATATTGGAGATAGGTAGGGCGAAAGAAAGGCCTCAACAGTGACCTTGATGGGATGATAGTGACTATGCCTACGAAGTTTGAAAGAAATTGGGTTAGGGGAAAGAACCTAGAAAGGGCTCGCAAGCACTGCGTGCAAAAACCAATGGGATTTGGTGCATGTTCGTCATTGCAATCAAGATCGTTCTGGGGGCCAAAAGCGTGAACCCGATATGCACCATAGACAATGCGTGTAATGCATGGGCGGAAAACGTACAGGATCTGTATTATGACCGGAGTTAAATTGTTTTTCTCTCTCTCTTTATGTCTCTTTATGGGCCGTATTTGGTATCATTAAAAAGAAAATTTCATGGTTGTTATTGTAAACCACTCTCCTTTTTTCTATGATTATCCTATCGAAACACGTGATGTAAAATAGATTTATAGGACAAAATGGCGTCTTAAATGGCCCCCTTGACCAATTTAAAAAATCTGGCCACGAGGTGCCCTGCGTATTGGAACTCGGCATGTCACTGCAAATTTTCAAGGAAAAATAAGAACGTTTAGGGGGCGAAAAGTAGTCTGAAAAAATGACGTCTTAGACGATACGTGTTAGATTCGGGCGGAAACTCGGCGGAATTCGTGTAGTGACCTTTGTTCAAATGCGATTTACTCACAATTTTCTGTGTGAACATATATTATACTTGGTATCATTCAAAAGGGCCCTTCATTGCGGTCAGTTTGACACCATTGTTAACTGCGCGCAATGTATTGCACGCATTGAACGCGCTATTACGTAATGCGTAGTAAATTCATCATTTTTGGCGATAACTTTGCGCTGACATATTTGAATTTTACCAAACTTAGCAAACAGTTGCCACGTATATGGATACATATGTCTGCCAAGTTTCATTGATGTAGGTATAAAGATCGCTGTTTTAGAGCAAGTTGAAGTTATTTTGGAATTCTCTTGAAAATGGCGAATTTGGAGGGCATTTTTCTGATAGTCGGTCAGTATTAGGGTATATAATTTTGTATATGGCTGGAAAGGGCATATCTTCAAGTATCTAAATCTAAAAAAGGGTACGGGTTTGCCAAGCCATAATGGAGATGCGGCCACAGAAAGAAAGCCAATTCCCAGAACTTTAGAGGGCGCTATTTATGTTGTGCAAAGCCATTGGAGCGTGAAATTATGCATGGCTCTGTGCAATTATGAGATAAAGATACTGTGAGATTTGAATACACAACAGACATTATATGAGAAAGTTATGGCAGTTTTAGATTATTTAGGGGTCAATTTTTCAAGAATTTGAGAGATTGTTGACGGAGTCGGTTTCAGATTTGAATTTTGAGTATGAAGATGGCATTTCGAAGGACAGGCTATACGTCGCAGATTAAAGAACATCTCTTATACTATCTAGAGGAATTTGTTAGAAGTTTGTAGGATCTAGGATAGTGGAGATAGGAAGGAAGATAGAAAGGCCTTAAATTGGGCCAGAAACGGACGAAATGGCGCCTGGACGTTTATGCATGAGTGATTTCGAAAATCGAAAAAGTAGGTGACCTTGATGAGATGCCAGAGATGATGCCTACGAAATTTGAAAGGAAAAGGACTTGAGGAAAGTACCTAACTAGGAATAACAAACACTACGTGCAAAACGAATGGGATTCCGGACGATAAGGATAAGGAGGATAAGTATATTAATGGGGCAGAATGTGAACGAAAACAAGGCAATGACGGAGGTCGTCATTGCAAAGAAGTAAGAATATTAATAATGTGAACGAAAACAAGGCAATGACGAAGGTTCGTCATTGCAACTAGAAATGCAATCGTGTCACAACGATGTGCGTGCAATGACGCCGTGTTTCTACGTGTCGAACGAAAGAGCTTCTCTCGGACTATCCAGAGCAATTTGTACGAAGTCTTTAGCTTCTGTAATATTGGAGACAAGTAGGGCGAAAGAAAGGCCTCAATAGTGACCTTGATGGTATGGTAGTGACTATGCCTACGATGTTTGAAAGAAATTAAGATAGGGGAAAGAACCTAGAAAGGGCTCGCAAGCACTGCGTGCAAAAACAAATGGGATTAGTTGCATGTTCGTCATTGCAATCAAGATCGTTCTAGGGGTCAAAAGCGTGAACCCGATTTGCCCCATAGACAATGCGTGTAATGCATGGGCGGAAAACGTACAGGATCTGTATTATGACCGGAGTTAAATTGTTTTTTCTCTCTCTCTTTATGTCTCTTTATGGGCCGTATATGGTATCATTGGAAAGAGAATTTCATGGTTGTTATTGTAAACTACTCTCTTTATTTCTATGATAATCCAATCGAAACACGTGATGTAAAATAGATTTAAAGGACAAAATGGCGTCTTAAATGGCCCCCTTGACTAATTCCAAAAATCCGGTCACGAGGTGCCCTGCGTATTGCATCTCGGAATGTCATTGCAAATTTTCAAGGAAAAAAAAGGATGTTTAGGGGGCGAAAAGTAGTCTGAAAAAAATGACGTCATGGCCGATAAGTGTTATAATCGGGCGGAATTCGTATAGTGACCCTTGTTCAAATGCGATTTACTCACAATTTTCTGTGTAAACATATACCATACTTGGTATCATTCGAAAGGGCACTTCATTGCGGTCAGTTTGACACCATTGTTATCTCCGCGCAATGTATTGCACGCATTAAACGCGCTATTACGTAATGCATAGCAAATTCATCATTTTTGGCGATAACTTTGCAACGAGGGCATTACAATTTATTAAACTTGGCAGACAGTTGTCACGTATATGGATACATATGTGTGCCAAGTTTCATTTATGTAGGTATAAAGATCGCCATTTTAGAGCAAGTTGAAGTTATTTCGGAATTTTCGTGAAAATGGCGAATTTGGAGGGCAATTTTCTCAAATTTGGTCAGTGATAGGGTATATAATTTTGTATATGGCTGGAAAGGGCATATCCTCAAGTATCTAAATCCAAAAAAGGGTACGGGTTTGCCAAGCCATTATGGAGATACGGCCACAGAGAGAAAGCCAATTCCCAGAACTTTAGAGGGCGCTATTTATGTTGTGCAAAGCCATTGGAGCGTGAAATTTGGCATGGCTATGTGCAATTATGAGATAAAGATACTGTGAGATTTAAATACAAAACGGAATTTATATGAGAAAGTTATGGCAGTTTTAGATTATTTAGGGGTCCATTTTTCAAGAACTTGAGAGATTTTTGACGGAGTCGGTTTTAGATTTGAATTTCGAGTATGAAGATGGCATTTTGAAGGTCAAGTCATGTATCGCAGATGAAAGAACATCTCTCAGACTATCTAGAGGAATTTGTTAGAAGTTTGTAGGATGAAGGATAGTGGAGATAGGAAGGAAGATATAAAGGCCTTAAAATGGACCAGAAACGGACAAAATGGCGCCTGGACGATCATGCATGAGTGATTTCGAAAATCGAAGAATGTAGTGACCTTAATGAGATGTTAGAGACTATGCCTATGAAATTTGAAAGGAAAAGAACATGAGGAAAGCACCTAACTAGGAATCACAAACACTACGTGCAAAACGAATGCGATTTCCTGACGATAAGGAGGAAAAGGAGGAAAAGGAGAATATTAATGGGGCAGAATGTGAACGAAAACAAGGCAATGACGAAGGTCGTCATTGCAAAGAAATGCAATCGTGTCACAACGATGTGCGTGCAATGACGCCATGTTTCTACAAGTCAAACGAAGGAGCTACTCTCGGACTATCCAGAGCAATATGTAAGAAGTATGTAGCTTCTGTGACAGTGGAGATAGTTAGGGCGAAAGAAAGGTCACCAAAACGGCCCGAAACGGAAAAATGGTGCCCGGACGGTCACGCATGAGGGTTTCCGGAAAACGAAGAATTTAGTGACCTTGAAGGAATGCTAGAGACTACGCCTACGAATTTTGAAGGGAATTGGAGTAGAGGAAGGGATCTAGAAAGGGCTCGCAAGCACTGCGTGCAAAACCAATAGGACTTGGTGCATGATGAACATGTTGCGACGCGTGCTTTGGCACGAACGGCCGCCCATACTAACACAACCGAATAACAGTCTTACAAAATGACGTCATGGCCGAAACGTGTTATAATAGGGCGGAAACTCGGCGGAATTCGTATAGTGACCCTTGTTCAAATGCGATTTACTCACAATTTTCTGCGTGAACATATACCATACTTGGTATCATTCGAAAGGGAACTTCAGTGCGGTCAGTTTGAAACCATTGTCATCTGCGCAAAACGTACTGCACGCATCAAACGCGCTATTACGTAAAGCATAGTAAATTCATCATTTTGGGCGATAACTTGGCTAGGAGGGCATTACAATTTACTAAACTTAGCAGACAGTTGTCAACTTGTCACGTATATGGATACATGTGTCTGCCAAGTTTCATTGATGTAGGTATAAAGATCGGCAGTTTAGAGCAAGTTGAAGTTATTACTCAATTTTCTTGAAAATGGCGAATTTGGAGGGCAATTTTCTCAAATTTGGTCAGTGATAGGGTATATAATTTTGTATATGGCTGGAAAGGGCATATCTTCAAGTATCTAAATCCAAAAAAGGGTACGGGTTTGCCAAGCCATTATGGAGATACGGCCACAGAGAGAAAGCCAATTCCAAGAACTTTAGAGGGCGCTATTTATGTTTTGCAAAGCCATTGGAGCGTGAAATTTGGCATGGCTATGTGCAATTATGAGATAAAGATACTGTTAAATTTAAATACAAAACGGAATTTATATGAGAAAGTTATGGCAGTTTTAGATTATTTAGGGGTCAAATTTTCGAGAATTTGAGAGATTTTTGATGGAGTCGGTTTCAGATTTGAATATTGAGTACGAAGATGGCATTTTGAAGGTCAGGTTATACATCGCAGATGAAAGAACATCTCTTAGACTATCTAGAGAAATTTGTTAGAAAGTTGTAAGATCTAGGATAGGTTGAGATAGGAAGGAAGAAAGAAAGGCCTTAAAATGGACCAGAAACGGACAAAATGGCGCCTGGACGGTTATGCATGAGTGATTTCGAAAATCAAAAAAATGGGTGACCTTGATGAGATGCTAGAGATGATGCCTACGAAATTTGAAAGGAAAAGGACTTGAGGAAAGTACCTAACTAGGAATAACAAGCACTACGTGCAAAACGAATGGGATTCCGGACGACAAGAAGAAGAAGAGGAAGAAGAGGAAGAAGAAGTATAAGAATATTAATAAGAAGAATGTGAACGAAAACAAGGCAATGACGAAGGTTCGTCATTGCAATGACGAACATGCAACTAATCCCATTTGTTTTTGCACGCAGTGCTTGCGAGCCCTTTCTAGGTTGTTTCCCCTATCCCAATTTCTTTCAAACAGCGTAGGCATAGTCACTACCATCCCATCAAGGTCACTATTGAGGCCTTTCTTTCGCCCTACCTGTCTCCAATATTACAGAAGCTAAAGACTTCGTACAAATTGCTCTGGATATTCCGAGAGAAGCTCTTTCGTTCGACACGTAGAAACACGGCGTCATTGCACGCACATCGTTGTGACACGATTGCATTTCTAGTTTCTTATACTGTTTTCTTTTTAATTCCCTACCCCTATGCCCCTCTCTTTTCATCCCTTCTCCACAACTGCCTATAATCCCATCCCTTATTTGTATCTCCCTCCTTTAACCCTAGGACATTCCCCCTCTCTCCACATCCTTCTCTGAACCTTCTCCATCGCAGCTTCGCATGCGTCTACTTCGCCCATCCCTCCACTCAATTCTCCCAACCATTTCCATTTCTCCTCTCCCCTTTTCTCTCAGATTCCCTCTTGTCACACCTTACCCCTTCGCTCCCCACATCTCTCTTTCTCTATCCTCCGTTTTCTGATCCATCATGCCATCCTGCATTTTCCGTTCCCTAATTTCTCCTTACCTTTCCTGCATCCTCTCGTTTCTTCCCTACTTTCCCTCTCCCCATCCCTCTCTACATCCATTTTCTTCCCTCCCTTCTTCCTCTCCCCCTTCTTCCTCCTCCCTTTCCATCTTCTCTGTATTTCATTATCTCCGCTCTATTTCACCCCTCTCCCAGCTCATCCATGTTGTATTTCCTCCGATATTTTCTCAACATTTCCTTCACTAGGTCTCTTCATTTCTCTCCCAAGTGTGACGATATACAGCCTTAACAGAGTGTCTGGTGAGAAATAGGAATATGGTATTCAGTTAAATGACCATACTGTAGTTACCCATTTTAACCCATTCTAACTCTATGATCCTACCTTCAACCCGTGCCATGCTAGATTTAGCAGTACATATTATTATGTGAGTGTTAACATCTTTTCTCAAGATGTTCACTTCAGTCATGATGCATGGGTCCTGGCTACTCAACCTCTCTGCTTCTTGGATAGGAAAGTGGCATTTCTTCATGTATCTGAACAGGAATGTAAACGTGAGAAAAAATAGATGTTGTGACATATAGCCTACCATGAACCATATCCTTGTGTACAGAATTCTGTTAACCCTTAGCAACTTAATGTCACTCTTATTGACGTTTAATTTTATGTCTTTTGATCGAGAGTGCTCTGAATACAAATTATACATGAGCATAAAATGCGAAAATCGCTGGAAAATTTGACTCACTATCATAGATTGTGAGGAGTCTCTATATTGGCAATGCAGAGTAAAATTTACAATCATTAATTTTGTGCACAAATTTCTTGCTCATTTTAGTACTTTTCTTTCACACTGTTTAATTCAATATATACTTAATCAACCAAAAGTTTTGTATTTAGTTGAGTATTACCTTATAAATTGATTTTTATTTATTTTTATTGAAATATATTTATTCAGGATAACAAGAATCAGATATACATTGTACATACAAAATATGTTTTACATCATGGTCCTGAACAGGATAAAAATGTAGTACACGGAAATATAAATAAATGATTATCACCAAAGCTCACAAGCAAAGTTAAGAACAGTATAAAACTAACACATGTAAGACCAATACGCATTAAAAGTAGTAAAAGGCACAAAACAAAAAACGAAAAGCATGACAATGTAATTATTGAAATAAACAGCGGAAAAACATTAAATCACTTTAATCAAAGGCATTAAAATATCTACCTGTTGCATTCCTTATATACTCCATCATTCAAGGCTGTGAGACCTTCATTAAACAGGAGTTTTGAATACTGGATGTATCCCTTAGCCTTCAAAATACAGTCTGGTAAATATTTTAACAGCTCAATGAAACCAGCTATCCTCTCTGAAAATAAGAATCAATAAACTTTGGTTGTGATACATGATTAGTACATCTATGGTTGAAAATACAAATCTTTCTCATTATACAGAACATTTTGTAGCACTTAATTGAATAGTCATAACCAATATGACTTTGAAATCTATTTCATGATAAAGAGTAACTTCTTTTTTATCAAATGATACCCTATTCATAACATCTCTGCCACGGGTGACTGAGTATTGTCGAACTTCGGCTTGTACCACGTCCGGGCTGATGGAACGAATGTAGGTCATGCCATATGCATGTGCTTCTTTAAAAAATAAATTCTGCTTCATGTTTCAATGTTTCCTTATGTTTCAAAAGATGCGATGTAACTAGGCTTTCACAGAACTTTGTTTCAATTCATAGGATTACATTTGATTATATCAAGCTGCCTACTATTGTCTCATGATATCTAAGTTCTCTCTGCTCACTTGTCCGCCAGGCCATTTCATACGCGTAAGAAGTAAAAGGGGTTTATCTCGAATTGCGGCTACTATACTTAACCAAAATGCAAGAAAGAACACATATTGTGATATCAAAGAAATTGACAGTAGATTTTCATAAAAAGGTAGCATCCTGAATAAAATACATCCATTTTTCTATCACTCAATGAGAAGGGTTATCTTGAACAAGGGATGCGAATGAAGTCAGGATCGTAATCATGATAATAAAGCGAAGACTAATGATCAATGTAAATAATAATCAATGGCTTTTGACCAACATTCATTGCATAGGACCAAATTAGGTACAATAGTTTTTGACAATTTTTGTTAGAGCCTGCTGCTCAGTCATCCATGGCAGCACAGTTATGAATATGATATCGTTAGACAGGGTATGAGTTACTCTTTACCATAAAATATTTTTCAAGTTCGCATAGGTTATAAATTCTTAATAAGTTACCAAAGTTAGTTATCCTTTTTTATACGGCCTGTGTAAGAATGACTTACCTACTTAAATCGATCTCTGCATTATTATATGCAGATTATACTTGCTTATTTTGTTCTTCTAACAACCCCGAATAGCAGCAAATTTTAATCTTGATCTGCCAAATATCGCAAAATGGTTGAAATAA
Organism: Strongylocentrotus droebachiensis; assembly: GCA_035222895.1. Classification (NCBI taxonomy): domain Eukaryota; kingdom Metazoa; phylum Echinodermata; class Echinoidea; order Camarodonta; family Strongylocentrotidae; genus Strongylocentrotus; species Strongylocentrotus droebachiensis. The sequence continues at coordinate 33,409 of JAVYIG010005553.1, forward strand.
ATTGATTATCTGTTAAGCAGGAAAATTGTAAGTGCATAGGTTTGACGTTTATATCCGCGCTTAAAAAGATGGAAAGCATTTATAGGTGTGTCATCGGCTGTGAAAATCGGTGATATGGTCTTACATCAGCATATTGTGCAACGAGTCTCAGTGTTTGAGATATGAAAACACCCCCCGCCCCCTCCTCAATACCTCATTTTCAAGATCTTTTTTCCGTTCACTTGACCATACTCCTTGAAACTCCTTGAGATTTCTTTAAATACAATATGTATAAGAGCTGAGTGAAATAAAAACAAACATTCTAAAACGTAAATTTGATCTTAAGGGTCATGATTTTATAGCGTACCAATCACTAATTTGTTTTGCTTTGTACGTTAGGAGTTCAATTTTACTAAGTATACTACAATAAAAATATGAGCTTCAAATATCACTTCTCTAAAGAGATATTGCAAGTTAATACGCTTTATATACCTCACTTAAGAAATCCAGCCATCTGATTGGTCGAAATTGCAGTCATTGTTTCAGCCATTCCCGTAAATAAACGAAAAATGCCACGCCCATGTAATAGTTCGAGGGTAAAATTCAAGTTACCGGGTATATAGTTCAGTCTTGCTTAAAAGCTGGTTTGAGCGATCGCGGATACCATACGTGTACGTGTACTGTGCGAAGAATTGGTCGCTAGACAGCAAGAACACCAAAAGGATAGGCCCAACGTGAATGAATTGGTCTTATTATTAGCCGTAGATCTCTATGGCCCGAATTCACAAAGGAGGTTTGTCGACAAACCTCCTTTTGTTTCGACAAACCTCCTTTTGTTTTTAACAAGCCAGGTTTGTAAAAAAAGCGCCAAAACGCGTCATATGACGTATATAAACATCGGTTTGTCGACAAACCTCCTTTGTGAATTCGGGCCTATAGGTCTAGATATATATTGTGATTTTATTGCTTGCGATAATGGTGATACAGGCATTGAAGATTGTATAATGCAAGTGTTTGAAATCATTTGATGGATGAAAAGTTAAATTCTACGCCGTTTTGTGCGTCATTGCAGCGCTGAATTTGGTGTGTTTGTCGCTAATTTCTGACAAATTTAGATAGCTTTCCTGATGGTATTTCATGCACAATTTATGTTATATTGATAAGCACTGATTCTTGTCCTTACCTTTGACTTGTTTCTTGTCTGTTATAGTCATTTAATAGATGAATTACTTGAATTCTGAGCACATTTCGGTAACACAACAAAAATCCAGCCCGTTCATAGTCCCACACACGTATTTGTATGTACCTTGTGCCTTAATTACACTGCTTAGTTAGTTAGTCTGCTGTCTCGATAGCGTAACAAACTTGATTATCATGATTGGTAAGTCGCACATGTATTCTATGACCCTTTTCGGTATATAAAAGTATTAATGACTGCTTTAATTTTCGAGACATAGTTGTTTAATACGCTCTCGGGAAGGTTACAATCAAGCTATTGCCCTCGGCAAGCCTCGGGCAATAGCTCGATTTTAACCTTCCCTTGGGCGTATAAAAACAACTTTGTCTCTCAAAGCAGTCATTAATACTATACTATCAATTAACAAAAAAAGCAACTGAATGATACACGCATTAATTAACGCTAAAGCAACAACAACATAAGCTAATGAAATAAAAGACCCGCACAGAACGACTTGGACTCCGTGCGTGGGTTTATATGTTATTTTTTATTTTTCTTCATAATTCATTCACATTCATTTTCTGTTAGCCCGTATAAGATGCCACATAAAGTTTATGAGGTTGATTTTAAACATTCCAGCTCTGTACACATTTTTTTTTACATGTAGGTGATTGAACATTGCACACATACTCTTTGTGTCCAATGTAGCTAACCATTCAGTGGCCTCCTTCAAACAGTGATTCGTAAACTCTTCCAACGCGTGGCTCCATGACAGACTCTTGCAGGACCTGTTCATGTACGCCAGGCACAAATACTTTAAGGCCTCTTTGAAATTATTCCGGATATTCTATATTAAAAAAGAGAGAAACAGAACATTCGGTTTTTGAAATAATTTGCATTACAACAGATGCATTATATTAAAGAGAGACAAAATTTGAACATTATTTTTATCATTTTATTACAAAGATACTTCCACAAAGTTATTTCATCTGGCAAATGGTCTGTAAATATAATCTACATCTTCAGGCATTCCACAACCTGTTTGTTATAAGCAACACAATCCATTCTTATCCGACATGAAATTCTCAAAACTTTCATTTGATAAACCTGAAATTCCTAATTGCGCATAAAACAAACAAAACAAATATAAAGTAGTACAGTAGTATCTTAACAATTATAATTTAATATTATTCAATAAACAACTTAACCAGACACACGTAGATAACTTGGCATTATTGTTTCAATGTTTACAGCCATGAGACAACATTGCAGTCTCATTTCTTCCTTTTGACAATTTTTTTTTTTTTTTTTTTTTTTTTTTTTGGGGGGGGGGGTCACTAGACCATGGGCTGCAGTGTCGGTCCAGAAGGCTGTCGGGTTCATTATCATTGTTCTAGTGAACCCTCAAACAGATTGTCAGATGGGCCATGGGACCGACAGCCTTAATTCAATACCTACAAAACAAAGAAATACACAAGGGAAGATCATATAGGATGTCCGTCTTGTGGCCTTTAGGTCCGGTGAGCTCTCCAAAAAGTTGTCAGAGGGACCATGATACTAACATTGTCGGTCTAGCAGGCTTGTTTGTTTCATGGCCATCGGGCTAGTTGATTCTCAAAAAAGTTGACTGAAGGGCCATGTGACTGACACTGTTGGTCTAGTAATAGTAGTAGGCTGTCGGTTTCGTGGCCATTGGTCTAGATAATTCTCATAAAGGTTGTCCGAATTAGGGCCATGAGACTAATAATGTCGGTCTAGAAGGCTGATGGGTCCATGGTCATTGGTCTCGGGGAATTAACTAGCCCAATGGCCATGGAACAAAAACGCCTTCTTAATCAACAGTGTCAGTCTGATGGCCCTTCGGACAACCTTTTTAAGAATCAACTAGCCCAATGGCCATGAAACAAAATAGCCTACTAGACCGACAATGTTGGTCTCATGGCCCATCTGACAACTTTTTGGAGAATTAAAGCCCAAAAGACGGACATCCGATGGTCTTCTCTTATGCATTTCTTTGTTTTGTCGGTATTATAGGCTGTAGGCCCCATGGCCCTTCTGACAACCTTTGTGAGATTGATCTAGACCAATGGCCACGACAGCCTACTGAACCAAAATTGTCAGTCTCATGACCCTTCGATCAACGTTTTTTTCGGGGAATTAAGTAGCCCAATGGCCATGGAACAAAAAAGCCTAATAGACCAACATTGACAGTCTGATAGCCCTTTGGAAAACGTTTTTGAGAATTTACTAGCCCAATGCCATGAAACAAAAAAGCCTACTAGACCGACAATTTTGGCCCTTTGACAACTTTTTGGAGAGTTCACTGGACCTTAAAGAGATGGTTCATTGAAATTTGGAAAATGGGCAAATTACACCTCTACAGATTGCTGAGAACATTAACAAAATGAGCAAAGTACTTTTGAAGCCCTCACTGTTGTGAGGAATAAATTAAATGCAATTTTGTTACCCTTTCCTGAACCCACTCACTAAGTGAATTGACGGCGTTATTTTACATGCGAAACGATGACGTCACAATATGAACAACCTACATCACACATTCGGGACAATGTTGGATACCCATTGCAATTTTCAGATATGGGTTAACGTTGTTTGTATATTTACCGCCAGTGGTGATATTTCCTCTTTTTTTGGCATTTTGAATGAGATACACTGAATAAATGATACTTTCTACAAATGTTTGTTTGATTTTTATATTTTTTTCCGTCACATTTGAGCATAAAAATCGGAAAAATAATCACATATTTTTGGCACTTCAGCGTGTATGTGTCTGATCTGGGAAGGCAAAGGACATTTTGCATGCTGACCTAACGACTCTTTTGGAGTAAAATAGGCGACAAATTTACATAGAATTGTCCAGATATTCATTACAAAAATGTGTGATTAGGCTGATTAATCATTTTTGATAAATCAAGTCGTATAGGACCTGATAAACCGAGAGAAACAGATCAGTCCGGTTCGCGATTCACGGCTAGCTCGAGCGCCGGGCTACGGGCTAGGCTGGCTAGCAAGCTGCGCTAGTACGCACGCACAGCTACCAGTTACGGGAAACTTGAACGCTACATCGACGATATATTCACTCGCTTTTTGGAAGTTATATATCATTTATCTAGACTAACGTCAGATTAAGAACCAAAACCATGCCATGGAGGAGCCTTCTGGAGTATACTCAAGTATGTTTTTGTCCATATCTATATTTCCAGGGGATTTTGATGAAGGTAAACGGCGTTAGGTATAAATGGGTACGGAACTCGAGAGTCAATGCAATACATGTGAATCGCACGCAAACTGAATCTCGCACCGTCGTCAATCATTTCAGCTGAGCGGCCCGCTGTTCATATTGTGATGTCACTTCAAAAATCAGCTGACTTACGATGTTTTGGGGGCGTTGAGTGGGTTGATTTTTCGTCAAGTTCAATCAACTTTTAAAAATTTCGCTCGAATGTACAAGTTACACAAAGGTAATGATTTTACTCAGTGTAATTTTTCGATTGCAATGATACCAAATTCAGTCAAGTTTGAAATCAATAAACCATCTCTTTAAGCTTACAAGACGAACATCCTGTGATCTTCCCGTATGTATTTCTCTGTTTTGTCGGTCTTGTAGTTGTAGGCCGTGTCATGGCCCTTCTGACAATTTTTTGAGAGTTCATTGGACCGAAATCCCACAAGACGGACAGCCCACGGTTTTCCCATATGCTTTTCTTTATTTTGTCGGCCTTGTTGGCCGTCAGTCTCATGGCCCGTCTGATGATCTTTTTAAGAATTCCCTAGCCCAAATGCTCTCGGTCTAATGGATGGACTGTCAGTCCTCCGTAATTACGCTGTCTCGTCATTGTTATTTTTAAACCATTAGAACTTTGCTTATTTTCTGTTTACTAAATTGTCTAGACGGACCTTAGCTTTTCTATTTGGAACCGTCTCCAGGTAGGTGCCAGCCAGCTTCCTGGATGTCATACCGATGTTCTTCATCGCAGAAACCTCCTCGTCTTCAGTGGTTTTACAGCTGAGGGCATTCATGTAACACTCGAGGGCTTTTTCAAGCATCTTCAAACGGATGGGGCGGTCAATTGCAACGTCTGTTCCCGACTTGTAGAAGGCGTTGCCTCGCTCTCTCTGCTGTACCGAGAAACTCTTGCTAGTCTTAGCCGTAGAAGTAGTCATGATAATATTTTCTACGGGCCAAACTATATAAAACAACAGAAACATAGCATGGGTAATTCCTTTTTTTCATAAACAAAATATCGTTCTTAATTCAACTCAGCCTTCAGTCCTACACGCATCAATACCACGTCACCAGCTAAGCTTTATAGAGGTCAAAACTCAAAGGCCCCATGGCAAGAGTCAAAACCGTCCAGACTTCCGGGACTTGTCTATACTAATGATCACAACTTTTAAAAAAGAATTCAGAATCCAGGTTACCAATATTTTCAATGTCTACAATTCATTTTACAAATTACAAGGCTAATAAAGACGGGCCTATAATTGCATTGGTAGTAGTAGATCTGTCAAAGGATGGTCGAATGAACAGACATAAAGAATCAATCATTATGGCCTTGATTGAATTATGAGTACAGACAAGGCTTTATTTACTAGGCCTCGGACTTCAAATGTTAAGGCCAAATAAATTTAAAAAAAAACATGTTTAGCTTCCTGATATTTTAAAAAATAGGAAGGAGGAGGCCCTTTTTCTTCTTTCTTTTAAAATGGCCGCTTGGTACATTTTCCCTGACAGTCGGGCTATGTTTTAAGATGGCCGCCTGGATTTTTCTTTTTTTTTGGATCAGAAATACATCATTTTTAAATAGCAGTGTTTTTCTTGTTTTTTTCTATAAAAATAAAATAAAATAAATATTTTAAAAAGGAAGCGGGCGGGGACGCTAAACATGTGTATTTTTTTAATGGCCTTAATCAAGTTGAAATGACACAGTTACAAGTTTAAATACGGCAAAATGTAATTTGTTGTTTCCATGGAACTCAGGCTCAGTAAAATCGCTCGCGTTTGTGATTCCATGGACAAATCACTCCTCGCAATGATTTTTTCGCACGGAATCAATCTTGGGAGTGATTTTGTAAATTCGGATCGTATTTGGAATGAAATAAAGGAGGAGACGATCGATATATCGAACCCCTCTTCGTCTTGCAGACGTGACCGAGCGCGAGCACGTGTACGATCTACGCAGTGCAGTGCATGTAGCGCTGTTCTAATGACTACGATACATACACGTATCATTTCCACTCCATTCGTGTAAATTAATGTTGTGAAAGACCGAGAAGCTGGCTAACAATGAGTGCAATGACGAAAAGGGTCCCAGAACGGTTGAGACTCCTGGATCTAAATGAAGCAAGTACCTTTTTCTTTTTACCTTTTTGAATTGATAGGGTACGGACTATAGGTTAACTGTAACGCTATTAAACGTTAGTGTTTACTGTTGTGTTAACTATACCCTAACGTGAGACAGTCCCTATCATTTTAAAACGTTTAAAACTCTACAAAAAGGTACTTCATTTCTGATCCTGTTTAAAATATCCGGGAATCTCACCCGCGAGTGATTCCGTGGACAGAATCACTCCCGAGACAAAATAATTACGGGGAGTGCATGTCTTGGTCCACAAAATCAGCTTTGGGAGTGATTTCGTGACAAAATCAAAAGGTGATATTGCTTTCGTGACAAAATTAAACGGTGAGATTGATTTCGTGACAAAAACATTGATTTCGTGACAGAATCACATGTGTTACACTTGGCGCCCATACGCCTCTTGCTAGTCGGACCTATTCCCCCCTCCCCCCCACCCCCCTCCATACCAGTAAGGCAGTGTAGGTGCGCGCAGCCAATATGGGAGATATATCCCTCTCTTTAGTATGTTGAATAAAATCTTGTCATCTGAATTGGATTCCAATTCCCTTTATTTGCATTTGCTGCAAAGGGATTCCCTTGGCTCAAAATATACATATGATTTTGCATTATGATGAGCAGAGTATCCCTTTTGACCATTTACTATACCGTCTATTTTTGTTTTTAATAACAGTTTCTGTTATGATCCATACGCAAAACCAATGGCCTGTTGATCTAAGAAAGGCAGAAATTGCCTTGTTATTAATGTTTCTTTTGTCAGCACTCTCCGATATTACAGATTGTCTCTCAAATGGGAGCGGAATGGGAGAGATCGAGTCTCCCAAATCGATCATGCGCCTCTACTGCAAGTACTGGTTGCACCAACAGCAAACACAGCTAGAACTTATGTTACATCTACAATATACGTACCAAACACTTTATCATGTCAGAATAAAAATCAGCATCTATTCATGAAGAAATCGAAGATAATTACCTGCTCCGTGTGTAACGCAGATTGATACTCACTTGAAAAAACGATTAACCTCCGTCTATATTCGAGCACTTTGATTATCTAACTCACTACTGATTGTTGATTCAGTGCCATCACATCAGTGTTAGTGAAAATACTGTCATTAGTTATCTCCAACCCATTTCAGAATACGATGTCGGCTGCGCGCCCATGTTGACCTTGGGGTTTTTTCCCATGTATTTTAGTACATGTATATACCAGCGAAAAAGATCCTGTGCAAAACTATTAGTCTGCGAGGTACAGGCGCAGAAAAGTCACGTTGATATAGATGGTAATGATAATAATTATGAAAATGATGATTACGTTATAATAATAATAACAATGAATAGACCTGTTTACTAATGTATTTCAATCCATGTTTCTCTCCATGGTAAGCATGGTAGGGGTGAAATAAGATTAAAGGGCAAAGGGAAGTGCTAGAGAAAATTAAGGAACAATGCAAGACATAATAGAGAGAGAACCAGAACCAGAGGCGGAAAAGTGAGATAAGAAAAAGAGAAGGGCAGAGGCAGAGGGAGACTTAGCAAGAGAAGAAGAGGGGGGCAGAGAGAGAGAGAGAGAGAAAAAGAGACAGAGAAATATTATTTCACATGATTGGTAATAAGAGCTTCCATTTCATTTTTTGAGAGGAGGGCGTTGCAATACCTTTGTGTTCGAAATCTGGAAAACGATCTCTGCTCGGCACACCCCTAGTCTGCAAGCACAAACCCTGGTCAGTCGTAAAAGTGAGTCTGCACTATAAGACTACCATAGGCCATGTACTGTAGCTGCCTAGTAGGTAGCTGGGCTAGGCTTCTCTCAAGGCACAATGATTTGCAGCTACAAACCTAAGTCGTAACTATAGAGTCCGAACTATTTGAGTTGTAGACTGCTCCCAGCAAGGACCCTTACCTATCAGGCTGTGCTTGATGATGATGTGTGTTTGTGTGTGTATGTGGTGTGTGCGTGTGTGCGTGTGTGCGTATATGTGCGTGTGTGTTGTGTGTGTGTGTACGTGAGGGGGTACCGGTTTGATTTGGTTAAAGGTAATACAAAGTTTTGGGAAATTTTGAAATTGGGTGGATAATGAATCTTAACAATCTTGATATATTTGGATGCCCCTGTGGATGTATTATAAGCACTAAAAAAATTAGCCCCTAAAACACTTCTGTTTTCGAGAAAAATTGAATATAAAAATTTACCGGTGCTCCCGGTAAATTTTGATAAATTTCAAATAGCGCCTATATGGCCGTGCAATGGTAGCTGCGACCATGAAAATCTCAGAATATGTAGTTGTGATATATAATTTCCAAACGGGATAAGCTAATCGGTCGATTTTAGTCAAGAAACATTGTTTCATAGCTAAATTAATACCTTGACCTTGAGAGGGAGCTATACAACATAAAGAGTTTATTATTTATAATTCCATTACTTTAGACTCGATTTCAACCGCGACAACGATCAATGAATATTGTAGGAACGCATATGCTTCCAATATGTTAATTTGAACTAAATTCATGACCCCATACCAAAACTTTGTAATACCTTTAATAAAATAGGAATTATCAAGAATGCTTATTCCTTTGGATTTCTCTCCATCTTTCTCTCCCTCTTTCTCTGTCTCTGTCTCTCTGTCTCTCTCTCTCTCTCCCTCTCTCTTTCTTTCTCTCTCTCTCTCTCTCTCTCTCTCTGTCTTTCGCTATACATTTAGGGCCGTAGCCTCCAATGTAACCCCAATTGTACATGCATGGATCAGCGGAGGAGAAATTTAAGAAATTCTGTTAATTTTCTTTGTTGTGGTGGTCGTTGTCTGATTTGGAAAATAATAATTCTATTATTCTTTCCTATACCAAAACTTGATACGTTACACAATTACTGACAACCTAGACCACACCCCGCATTCGATTCATGTCATTCTACAATACAATTCAATACATAAGTTTACTCTGAAAGAGGAAATTAATAAGTAAGAAAATGATATGAGACAGAAAAAAATACAATCAACCAGTCCATTCCGTTCCATTCTGACATTTAATTGAAGAAACTTTCGATTAAGATATAAGCAGATAAGATCATATCCATTCTCGATGTAGGGCGTTTTCGTTAAGTCAAAAATGTTATGCGATGGAATCAGTTACAAAACCATACGATAGTTATCATCCTAACAAAATATAAACAACGTAAATTCCACAAAATTCACCAACAAAAAAATGTGAATTCTTACAACGCAATATATACAGCAACTAATATAAGAACCATACTCAGATACGAAATATACAATTACTTGTCATTTCTTCGGGAATTGGCAAGTACATTTATAACTTACTTTTGTACATTCGAAAACTGTCTTAAATGAAACATTAATTTGTTTACATACAATAACATTTCACAAGAAATAATAAGAGTATGTCTCAAAGAGAAATCCCCTTCCATACAAAATACATTTTCGCTAACAAATATCTACAGTAACTGCACATTTTACCAATCATAATAATATATTTAGTTCATGTTTGTACATATAAACATTACGGCATACTCATACATTTAGTGATGGAATCAGTTACAAAACCATACGAAAGTTATCATCCTAAAATATAAACAACGTAAATTCATCAAAATTCACCCAAAAAAAACATGTAAATTCTTTCAGCGCAATATATACAGCAACTAATTTAAGAACCATACTCAGATACGAAATGTACAATTACTTATGAAAATTAATTATCATTACCTATCATAATAATATATTTAGTTCATGTTTGTACATATAAACATTTATACGCGATTTCTTTCCGGCATACTCATACATTTAAAATGTATATACCTATATACATGTAAACAGAAATGAAGCTGTAAACTACAAAAATAAATTAATATTATGAACGTTGCATTAAGATTGTTAATGATGTCTAAGAAACAATTCAACATTTTTTTTAATTAATTTCCTTGAAATTACACTTATGGAGCATGTGGAATATCACTGACCAAAGAGTGATTGTTATGTATTCTCACATAAAAATTCATGCAAACCGTTAGTAAATGTTGATGTGGGAAGGCCTTGTTAGATCTATTTTAACTTGAACTTAGGATTTTTCTATTAAAATGATATATCTATTGGTAATTACCATGGTCGTTGGCATATAATAAAATAAAATAACCATTAACCAAAGATAGCAGTAGGACAAATGTTATATTGCTCCCTTATTGAGCCTAGTTTCCAGCAATATCCATTGAGTAAAATCAGATAACTAATAGGTATGACTTTTTTGTTATAGTATGAAAAAGTATAGAAAAAAGAAAATCACTACACAAATTGCCAATTTGGTTATCAGTTTGTGACGTCATTGCCTCAATATTTCTCGATTGCTTTATATATTTTTATCCCATTAATTCCCTTTTTATCGCCAAAAACTTGATTTCCCCATGCCGTTGCCCAGGTAATATGATTTGTATCAAATTGCGTGCAGCTGTGCATGACATTTCACAAAAAAAATTATGAACTTGAAGAATTGATGCTATTTTCTGAATATTGTATATTCATAATCATTGATTTGTATGTAAATAGTATATTAAAATTCACATTTTTCATGATCTGACTGAAGAAGAAAAATATTCTAAATTAATGCATCCACACAAAAGTATATTACTATTAATATAAGATGGATGCTGGTGTGAAGAAATACGAATTTTAGGGGGAAAATTAGAAATTCATATTATCAATATAAAGAAAACAATGAGTGGATGGTGAGGCAATGACGTCACAGACTCATGAGTGAGTTGCCAATTCGTCTCATGATTTTCAAAGTTTTTCATGTCCTTAGAAATTCATAATTCAAGTTATCAAATTTTGCTCAAACCTTGTTTTGATTAGTTTGTCTTTCAGCTTCTATTGAAAGTAAGTTATTTTTGGAGTGGACATGCCCCTTAAGTTTTGATGTTGATGCCACAACATAGTCTAAGTTTGTTGACCTGAAATTACCTTTGACCTTGATTTAGTGACCTGAAATTCTACTCACATGAATGGGGATACTTAATAACCCTTTAGTCAAAGTTTCATTGAATAAGAACTTATCCTTTCAAAGTTATATTAAAAATTCACTTTAAATGGACTAAGTTAAAACATGTTTAACCAGGCCCTCTATAAATATGATCCCTAATCTGTGAATTTCTCTTTCATGTATCTATCATTGAGGCACTTGGTTATCTCCTCCGTGAAGTAGTACCACTTCTTGCCATGTACCTCTTTGTCCACCTTGTCCGGGTGGTAGTGACTGATGGCCTTGAGGAGCAGCTTCTTCTTGGACAGTTCCTCATCCAGCTTGGCCCCCGGAGCCTTGGGCGGCCATGTCTTGTAGAGGGTCGCTACGTACTCCTCTGCCGGTAGACTCGAGAAGCCTTTCAGCCTTTCAAGGTCGGCCTTCATCTCAGCCAGTACCGCGTCCTTCTCCTTGTTCTCTTCTCCATCCTTGTTGAGTCGCCTTTGGAATTCCTCGACGAATTTCTTGCTCTCCTCAAACCAGTCTGGAAGGGGTAGTGAAATTAAGAAGAAGAATGTCCACAGCTCCATCAGTTTACAACTATATCGAATTGAATGATTCACGACATCCTACAATATTGCATTTACTTCTATGACATATAGGACAACCCGAAGTCAATTTCCTGCAGTTACCGAATTCCTAACCTAAATCCTGGACCCATCACTATAGAACTACCCTACACATTACATTAAACCCAATCGCAACCACAAAACTAACCTAATATTTTGACGAAATAAAGCCCAGAGCTAATGTCGTCAAAGCAAAAGTCATATTACTCCTCCTTGCTCCGAACTTTTCAAACCTTCATTAACTAATGCATTCATTTGACTACCTTCCTATCACATGTAATTTTCAGTGTTTTTGCAAAAGAATATTCGGCTGAAAATCTGTTTGTTCCCAAACTTTTGATATCTTGTACAAGTTTTTTTCTTTCTTTCTAATATCTCTGCAATTGAAGCTTGATGAGATGGTCCTGTATACTCACCAACGTTATGGAAGGTTCTGGGCTGCATACTCAATACAAGCTCAATGGCTTTTTTGTAGCAATCCTTTCCCTTCACTGTTAACTTCAGTACCTGGTAGCAATATAAATGACATAAAGAGTAGAAGAAGATTGAAATTTATTTATATGTGTGTGTTGTATGTTACTTGTTTGTTTGTCGTTTTTAAAATGGGGAGGGTGTTATACGGATTATGTCCAACACAATTTAGCAAGAATTGTTATATGCCCAGAAACTGCCAACCTGATTTCAAATGTGCTCACAAAATCTCCATCCTCGTAGTCATCATCTTCACCATAATCATCATAATCATCATCATCACCTTATCATCACCACTATCATCAACATCACCATTGTCATCATAATTATCATCATCATCACCTCATCATCATCACCTCATCATCATCATCTTCTTCACCACCACTACCATCAACATGACCATCATCAATAACATCATCATCTTCATCATTATCATCATCACTATTATCATTATTCGCATCATCATACCATCGTTATCATACTACTACCATTATCATACTACTATCATTATCATACTACTATCATCATCATACTACTATCATCATCATACTACTATCATCATCATGCCATTATGCTCAAAACAATTATTTACGGCATTAATTACATCTACCAAAACATATGGGCACCGTGCTTTCCAGTATGCCATACCAGAACTATGGAACATTCTCCTAGTCTTTAAAATGTGTTCCTTCACTATAGTTTAAATCTGACTTAAAAACATATCTGTTTCGATCATACCAGTCTTCAATCATGAAGTAAACATGTAAGTTGTGTAAATGATTTGATAATTGTAAGTGGTAAACGGTGAAAGCTTAATATTTTAATGTCTTTCCTCTTCTCTCTCTCTCTCTCTCTCTCTCTCTCTCTCTCGCTCTCTCTTGTATCTAAGCGCATAGAGATAATTATGTAATATGCGCTATAATAATAATAATCTTTTTAAGTCCACTTCAAATTTAATTAAACCGAAAATGGAAATTCTTTTTGCCCAATTGATCGCGAGCCCGGCAGCCACTGAGCAGCGCCAGATAAGAATTGAACATTTGTTTTACCTTGCCATAAACCCTGCCCAGCCTGCTGAAAGCGATGGCCTCTTGTTCTATATCACTCCCTTTACACAAGATGACAGACTGTCTATACCAATCTATGATGGACCAGACTAACTCCACGTTTAGCTCCTCCTTGTCCTTTAGTCCTGTCTCCAGGAGCGCATCACCTAAGTGGTTACCGTGGTTACAATGGAGAGATGAGAAAAGACGATCAAATAGTGTTTTATAAAGTAAATTATTTAAATGTTTTTTTAATTATTCTCTATCACATTTCTCTCTGCTTATAAAAAATCCTGAATTGAGAAATTCATCAGGAAAAGAATAAAAGGACCCCCATCCTCCCCCATTGTGGCAGGAAATTTGATATTGCCGAGTTGTCAAAACAAGTGTTTGGACAACTTGGCAATCGGATGTGCATTAGCTGTTAGACATTGCAACATAGAAAGAGGTGTTAAAGCCACATGATATAAACATTGAAAATTAGAACACTGACACTGACGTTTTTTTCATTCTTTTTTGTTTAGATAATCAAGTGACCTATTCGTCGGGATAAAATAAATTGCTAGAAAACATTTATGAAAATAAAGTTATACAAAGTTCTGCTATTGTTTCTGATTTGGCATGTACAATAGTTAGTTGCAGATCAAGGTCTTATGCTTGCACTGACAAACTAAAACAGGTATGAGGATCGGAGAGTATTTTCAGAGATACTTAAGCTGTCTTCTTCTCACAACATTTAGTTAAATTAAAAATACAACTACATTTCAATCCAGAAAAAATAGTCATTGAAATCAAAATCAGACAAGACAACTATTGGAACTCCACGATCAGAAAAGTTATTTTATTTATGTAACTGTGGTATAGAGACTTTTCGTTTTAAAAATAAATGTATAAATCATTTTATCTTATTTAGAGGAAGAAAAAAACAATACAATAGTTTTCTTGGTTTTAAACAAATTAAAGATAAACGTATGACATTAGACATTAGGCCAAAACAAAAAAGGACAATGGAAATTTAAACAATTATTAGACCTTTGACCTTTGAATTTATCAACCTACCTGTAGCCCTTGCTTTGCCTGCTTCAGCGAAGCATGTATGCTGATGGACATCTTCCTGGAGAACTTCCACCTCGGACATTATGACTGGATCATTTTCACATGTTCTAGCTGCCTCTTGTATTGGGAAGTAGCACTCTTTCATGAACCTGCCAAATGACAATAGCCAAATGCTTTTATCAAATTGTTATTTGAGGAATTTGATATTCAATAACAGACTAATTTTGAATAGTTTGAGGAACATCTGTTTTAACAGGACTGCATGTGGCCATTGTGCCAAGGCTACGTGCTGTTTCAGTACTCAATGTCAATCAAATAAATAGTTGAATATCATGAACATAGAGATGATATTGTCCATTTTATATGAAATAAACTTTGTTTAAATAATAGTGGGAAATATTTTACTCATCTCAAAAAAAGGTAAACATAGAAACCACTTGCACAGTGAGCTCATAATCATGTTCATGTGTGCGGCTATATTGCAAGAATGAACCGTATTTAATAACAGCACTTTGAAACATGGATATCATGTATTTAGACTTTTTAAGACTCTATATCACTTGAATAGATTTACGATGTATTAAGTTCTAAATGAAGCATCAATGTCTTTTAACATTTCATATATTGGCTCCTACCTCATCTACATACACTTACCTAAAACATTCTTTGTACTGGAGCTCCCCGAGTGCTGTCATTCCTAGTCCAAAGAGGTGGGTTGCCAATTCGACGTATTCTTCGGCCTTCCTTTTCTCATCGGGCAGCTGAGCTAAAGTCTCGGTAAGGACACCCATCTTCTCTCGTTCATCTTCGAAAGACACGTTGATCCATGCGATGGCCTCCTCCCCGCATGTATGCATGGATGACCGCAGGTGGTTGGTCCAGGCAGCGTTCTTGCAGGAACTACGCAAAAGTGCCTTGTTGAAGATCTGGAGGGCATCGTTGAAGTAACGTCTGGCAATGACCTTTAATATAATATAGGTTGAAAACAAAATATGTACGTTTAGGCAGTATGAATTAAGATACCAATGCCAAAATGGACAGATCTTATCAAAGTAAAATGGTTGCTCCAGTGCAATATGCCCGACCATATCATCTACAACACACAACGTGTATACAGCTTAATTAAACTTATAGAAATGACAAGGACATCGTATATCAGCATAAGCGTACAAATAAATTTAAGACAGATTGATTGATTGATTGATTTTATTCGTCAAGTATAGTACATTGAATGCTTACATAAAGCAAAAAGAAACGAGAAGATACATTGACAGGATAACCCATGAAAGCCGGAAAAGGCTTATTTCCAACGGGGTCCTATAAAGTACGTGTACAGTACGGCATGAGAATAAAATATCACAACTAATAACTACTACGAATATTACGAATAAATAATATAACATAAACAACAACAAAAATTTCTAGAACTTATAGCAAACAATGATCTACGGTATATTATGCAAGATTAAACTTAAAAACATGCGCTACACATAATGAACTGTGATTTAAGATAACTGATATTACTGTTCTTGAAGGGATTCATGCTTTAGGTATTGTTTTAATACACTTTTAAAGTGTGAAAAATTCTTAACTATTTTGACATGTTTTGGGAGAGAATTCCAAAATTGGATACCATTAAAATAAAAAGAGTTTCCAATTTGTCCTTTTCGCTTGGGTAAAACAAAATTAAAATGACTATTTCTTGTATCGTATCCATGGATATTTGAGACACGAGTAAAATTATTAGTAATATAATGATCTACATCTGAGTAGTATATTTTATGGACATGGTGTAACACGAGTTGTTTAGACCTTTGACCTACATAGAGTATACCTGCTTCTTCAAGTTCATTTTTCCCGACGTGTGTTCTTGGGCCTAAGCAATTAATAAATCTTACCATCTTATTCTGAATTATTCTTAACTTTTTCTTATCCATCTTGCCCAGACTACTGTACCAAGCAGCATTAGCATAATCAAATAAACATTGTATCAAAGCAAAACACAAAATACGTCTCGACTTCATGTTCATACAAGTTTGGTATCTATACAAAAAATTTAAGCGAGAATTAGCCTTTTTGGCAATTGAATCTACCAAACCTGTCCATGACAGATCACTAGTTAAATTTATTCCTAAATATTTTACTGAATCTTTACTCTCAATCACTTGATTATTATAGGTAACCTTGAAGTCACGTGTATATTTAAACTTTCCCTTCGAAGAAAATAAAATACTTTCTGTTTTTCCA
The DNA here is from genome assembly GCA_035222895.1 of Strongylocentrotus droebachiensis. NCBI lineage: Eukaryota > Metazoa > Echinodermata > Echinoidea > Camarodonta > Strongylocentrotidae > Strongylocentrotus > Strongylocentrotus droebachiensis. The sequence continues at coordinate 50,354 of JAVYIG010005553.1, forward strand.
ACATGTAAACTAAGCTTGTTGTCTGTCATCAATTCGATGCATTTTGCCAATTCTGCACTTAGTTTTTCTTCAATTGACTTAGGATTAGTATCTGAATATAGTAACACACTATCGTCAGCATATAAAAGTAATTTAGAATCATTAACACAAGTACACATATCATTAATATAACACATAAAGAGAATGGGGCCTAAAATGCTCCCTTGTGGAACCCCGCATTTAATAGGCTGGGAATCAGATATTACCTTCTGCATAGTTACCACTTGATGACGATTAGTTAAATATGATCTAAACCATTTAACACATGCCGAATCCAAACCCATCACTTCCAATTTCTTTAACAGTATGTTATGATTTACAGTATCAAAGGCTTTTTGTAAGTCCAGAAGAACCATTCCAACAAAGCGCCCTTGAGAAACTTCATTCCTAACAAAATCCGATAAATGTATTAAACATGTTTCAGTGGAATATCCGTTACGAAAGCCGGACTGAAATTCATATATTAACTTTTTTCTTGAAAATATTTCTCTATTTGAGCATGAACCGATTTTTCCAAAATTTTTGAAACTACGCTTAAAACACTGATAGGCCTATAATTACCAACGTCAGTTTTGTCTTTCTTTTTATGTAGCGGTGTTACTTTTGCAATTTTCATGTCGTCAGGAAAGGTAGAAGACATAAGAGATAAATTGATTAAATAATTCAAAGGTTCATACAAATTTCTCGCCCCATCTTTTAAAAATCTGGCTGGTATCATATCTAGTCCAGTACTTTTCGATACTTTCAACTTGTTTAACTCATCTAAAACAAACTTTTCTGTAACTGGAGAAAAGTGAAAACTATCTTTTGAGATGTCTTTCTCGACATAAAACTTTTGAAATCGTTCACTGTCGGCATGGAATTTGTTCGTGTTTACTGGTAATTTACACGCTAACTTGTCAGCCACAGTTGTAAAATAATTATTGAACTCATTTGCTATTCTTGATTTATCATGACATAATTCTCCCTGGACATTAATAACTGTCTCTTGAGCACTTTTCCCTTTGCCTTTTAGACCTAAACCCTTCAAATTTTTCCATAACTTCCTGGAGTCATGTTTATTTTCTTCAATTTGATCTTGAAAATATTCGACTTTAGCTCTTTTAACCTTTCTTTGTACTAGATTCCTTAATGCTTTGTATTTTCTTGCGAGATCCAAATTACTAATATCCCTTTTCATATTTTTGTAAGCTACATTTCTCTCTTTAATTATCGCAATAATTTCATTGTTCATCCATTTTTCTGTTCTTTGCTTGATTCTTACTTGTTTAAGAGGTGCACTCATATTAACTATTGATAAAAAATAGTTTTAAAATTTGCCCATGCCATATTTACTTCGTTACATTCTGTTATTTTAGACCAATCGGCTAGAGATAAATTTAAATTGAAATCATCTACATTATAACTTTTCATTCTTCTAATGGATATAGTTTTGTGGTGCCCAAACACGGGCCTAATAAGCTTCCTTGAGCAATAAGTTAGTGAATGATCACTTATGCCAAGGTCAATAACGCCACTTTGACATATATGCTCTTCCTTACTACATAATACGTGATCTATTAATGAGGAAGTCGTCTGTGATGTACGAGTGGGCAGATTTATAAGTTGGTTCAAACCATTTAAATTCAATATATTTTCATATTTTCTGGATAATGGAGACTTTCGCAAAAGGCAAATATTTATGTCTCCTAAAACTATGACCTCATCGTCTTTTGTTAATTTATCAAAAGTTTCGGAGAGTCTTTCAATAAAAGTATGATCTTTAGGGGGTCTGTAGTAGACGCCAAATGTAATTGGTTTGGTTCGTGGTAAAAGGACATCGACCCACAATGATTCAACGTTTTCTAACATGAGATCGGCTCTTAAATTGAAGGCAATATCGTTTCTAATAAAGAGGCAAACACCACCTCCTTGCCCAGATGTTCTGTCTCGTCGTAAAATGCAATATCCATCTATACAGACTTCTTCATCATTTACAGACGAGTTTAACCACGTTTCAGAAATTGCGATAATGGAAATTTTATTCTTAGAAAAAAGTAATCGAAGTTCAGAAATTTTATACAAAATGGATCTAACATTTAAATGGACGAAATGCAGGCCTTTTGCCTCGAATTGATCATTAAAGCATTCATAAAGTGTTGTGTTATCGACATTGGTTGGGGTACTTAATTCAGATTCACTTATACGTCGAGTACGTGCAACATTTGCAATGGAGGTTGTGAATAGCGAGTCGCAAAAAGAGGGTAAAGAACATGTTAAACAAGTCCATTTTTCATTTGGGTTTTGGTATAATCTAGTATACTCGTGTATACTTATATCTTGGCATTTGGTATGATGCCATTTTTGACATATGGAACACAGAAGACCGGGGGGGGGGGGGGGGCGACGCATCTTGCCTGAATTTTAACATTCTAGTTCCCAATTTTTCAAGTAAGCAAAGTGAGCGAGCGAGAAGAAAAGACAATTTATCAGGATAAAAACATAATTTTTCCAAGAAAATACACCAGATGGGAAATTAAATTTAACTATTCACGCAGCTCGGTGCTCGAAGATAAAGTTATGGTTGCCAGAGTATCTGAACTCAATAAATCCTGGGAGAGGGGGGGGGGGGCATTGCAGCTAATTAACATTCCTGCCCGCCTTGTATGCCTATTGCCTATGAATATTAGAAAAGATTATGTGCCGTGAATCAAATTAATTAAAGGTAGTATGTCAAATACTGGTTAATGCCATCTACGACTACTTTTGGACAACTGCACTTAAACGAACGGTCAACGCACGCTGGCGTTCGTGAAACCATAGACATAACTCCTCACGCTTATGTTTCGCGTATGTTGCTCGCATGTGAATATTGCGGTCGTGTCATCAGTAGTCGTATTATACCCGATTGGCCCTGAGTCAGGTCACGGGAAAGATACGTAGTCTCGTCATGCTACACCTCCTTTAAGCTTATCCTACCTTGGACCTTCGTGATTAGGTCCACGATCTTACCTTCTGTAACTTCTGATTCCTGTCTATCGCTGACCCGTGCAGAGAAGCCAACTTCCAGGTTGCCATGGCGATATTCTTGATAGCTGAGACCGCATCATCTTCGTTGCAGCTGCTGCTAGAAGCACACTGATACCACTGAAGAGCAGACTCCAATCGTCCACACTGGACAACGAACCCGAAACCACCCTCTTGAGAGGATTTGAAGAAACTATTGCCATATTGCCTCTGCTGTTGCGACAGAGATGTTGCGCTGGTTGCTCGAGTAGCCGGCATTATAGATGACCGAGAATTGATGGTATCTATGGACCATACGGACAAGTATTTATAAATTAAACTTTAACAATATAGAGTGACTTATACATTCCAAGATATCTCATGATCTCACAGGCGCACAAGTCAGAAAATTATATGGCACAAAGGGCCCCTGGTGCCCCCCCCCCACAAATGTGTCACTGTCGATGGAAGTCGGTGCCTTTGTACTTTGCTACCCTTTCGTCTCCCCTGATATAGAAATTGGATCTCCTGAATTGTATAAGCAAATCATAAGAGCTTCTTAATATTTAAATTAATGATTAAACCAAATTTATTGCATAAAAACAAGCTTTAAGGAATATGTCACAAGGATATCTTATGGAAGGAAGGAAGGAAGGATGGGATGAATGTCTGGCCGACAGAGGAATATGTCGAGGAAGAGAGATGGGGTGAAGATTATATGGGAAATTAAAATGGGTGCATACGTGTTAAGAATGGCAAGTGGCAGCTCAAAACAGACAAACAGACTCATGCAAATTCAAATGATATCTGGAGTCATTGAGATTATTTGTATGCAAGTACTCTTTTCCAAATTCAGATTTAAGACATATTTATTTCATTCTTGCATGACATGAATATCTAATTAATGTTTACATTAATATAGAAAGAATGCGAGATTCCTTGACTATGAAGGAAAGCACTCTGAAGGGGTCGCCACAACGTGACAAGTAACACATGCATTACACAATGATACAATGTACGTATAAATAGGCCTCATCTTCAAACATCATCATTATCATGGCATTAACATCATACTACTTCTACTACTACTACTACTACTACTACTACTACTACTAGTAGTAGTAGTAGTAGTAGTAGTAGTACTAATAATAATAATAATACTACTACTAACACGACTTCTACTACTACTGCTTCTACTAGTAACAGTTTATTCATTTATTGGTGTATATAAAAAGTGACCAGCAGCACAGGCTGAATGGGTCAGCTTACAACTAGAATAATACAATATAATACAAAGCGATGTTAACAATAATAATATCAACAAAAGAATTATAGTATATATAATATATTGCATCAGTAAACCTACACACCTGATATAAAAGAGATAAGGAGAGATAAAGGTACATTTGGAGATTTAGAGAGAGAGAGAGAGATATTAATAACAATAATTATAATAATTACGAAAATGATAATAATGATAAAACAACAATAATAATAATGATAATACATATAATAGTAATAAACTTTATTACGAAACGAAAAAATATCTGCAATATATCTGGCCAATTTGTAGAAGCTTAGACAACACAAACACACCTCTCAAATTCAGTGATTGAGTCATTATGTTGTTACTAAATCATCATTCTGAAATAAAATGACTTTAATACTCACAAACAAAAGTGAATTAATCACACAGCAACTGCTCAGGACAGGGTTCCCTCCATGCAATATGTTTGGTAATGCACTGCTCTTATTAAAATAGTACTAACGTGGCGGACGAAAGGGAGAGCGGGGAGTGGGGAATCCCCACCAACAACAATGCACATATCGTATGCGTTTTGTCTGGGTTAATAATTGTATCATGAATATGTTCCATCAGATTGCACCATAGCAGGCACGTAGCCACGGGGGGGGGGAGGGGGCATGGGTGGGGGGGGGGGGGCACGTGCCCCCAAAAAAATTACAGGATCGGTTGAACTTTTTTAGACCCCTTTTTTTTTTACCTCCATCGATTACATGTATTTCGTGAAGAATCAACAGTGTAGTTTTGTAATACAGACAAACCTTGCGTTATGAACCCATAGCCGCCTGTGTCATTATACCGATTTACTACGCCAGTGACATCCGATTCTATGATTTTTTTTAGAATCACGATTACTCTTCTTTCTGCCTTGAGACATGGTGATGTTTCTGCTTCGTGATAAATCTAATCGATCACTGTTTTCCTCAACCTACAGGTAAAGAAGAAGACTCACTATAGTATACAGTTTGAAGGCCGTTCTTACTATCTACTGGTGGTGGTGGTGGTTATTTTACCTGACTGCTAAGAAAGCATACATGCTTGTAAGTAAGCAACCAGACGGCCGACGGCTTTAGGTCCTCTCCGAGGGACCTGGTAATGAGGATTAATGCCTTACCAAAGGTCACTAGATCGTCACCGGATTACGAGACCACTGCTCTACCGACTGAGCTATCGCGCCTCTTATTTGTATCGAAATGATGAATGCAATTTAAAAGATAGGCAACAAGTAGGTCTTTTCCTTGTCGTAGCAGAATATAATATAGATCTGATTGTTCTTCCAAAAACGAAATATATATGATTTTATAAACATGACAGAAAGAATTTGCTTCACGTATTGCACATTGTCCATATCAGATAATTACTACAGTGCGTCCCAGGAAAAAAAAGGAACCGAGTTATCGATGTTTCATCATCACTTAATTTTATCAAACGAATCCGTTCCACTGGCTGTCTGCTCTAACAACAAAGAGGACGAAAGACTTCATGCATGGCTGGTCGTCAACGAAACGGAGATTGTTGTTCGTTGCTACGGCAGGCAGCCATTGAAAACGAATTTGTTTAATAAAATATTATGTAAGCATTACTTTAAACGAAAATAACTTTGTTATTCCTGGCTCACTTTTCCTGATTCAGGTGATATGAAAGGGCAGAACATTTTCTGGAAATGTGATTTTCTCTTTGAAATTCAGGTACTGTTCGCCAAATGACTTTTTGGTACTCTTTCCTCAAATTGTTTTTAATCACTCGTGCGTGAACTATTCATCATATGAGTTGCATCAAATGAAAGAGATGGATCTAAGCTTTACATTTGTAAAGTGTCATTTGTTAAAAACAGTGTTAATTCTCGGTTTCGTTTTGTTTGGGACGCACTGTATAGAGCAATAGGGACTTTTAGAATGAGTGAACGAGAACACGACGAACGCCGACTGATCATGCGTGTCAACGTACTCAACTGCCCATGTTGACTACAATTAGAAATCTTTTAGATTGCACTCGACGATATACATGCATGCAGGAAGTAACACTATGAACACGACAGACAAAGAAAGAGGACAAAATATACAGTTCCTCTTTCTACCCTCAACAATAGGCCATTTTCGTAATGTAACCAAATTTAATGCATAGGTCTTTGTGAAGTGCCTCAATACAAATTATTTCATTCACCTGATAGGAATAATAGTATTTCAATAGTCAGAATGCAACTGCATTATATCAAGTGTTGCTAGGTAGGTCAAGCCATAATGTTTTTCCAACCTGGCAACAACTAATGTATGCAGTTAGGATCTGTCTATTGAAATACTATTATTCTTATCAGGTGAATGAAATAGTTTGTATCGAGGCACTTCACAAAGACCTATGCATTAAATTTAGTTACATTACGAAAATGGCCTATTGCTGTGGTAGAACATCCCTTCACTGCTATTATGTAAAAATGTGTAGAACAGGTGAATATGCATGTGACACCTGTTCTACACTTAGTTTACATAATATCAAGGAAGGGATGTTCCTTTGTCTACCTGAGGAACTGTATATTTTTATGCGCACGCGGCATATACTAGTACCGTACTAGATTTAGGAAAATCAAGGTTGACGTATTCTCGATCGCCGACTGAGACGACGTGACGCATGCGCAGTGCCTTAAAATGACGTCACACGTTGCAGTCAAAGCTGTCAACGTGCAAATCTAAAAGTCCCTATTGCTCTGGGGAGGACAGCGGGTTTTCCCCAAGTCCTTAACTAGTTTGCAGCTACAGACCCTTGTAAGTCGTATTATATAGAGACTGAACTATTTGAGTTGTAGACTACTCCCAGCAAGGGCACTCAAGACATCATGTATTTAACTGAAGTGTCAAAGTGGATTTTGTGTTTGCAGACTAGTAATGCATGTGGGTTTTCTCCATGTAAACCTGCCACGTTGATTAGTAAAGATATAATGACTGCTATGAGAGGGATAGTTGTTTTAATATGCTGAAGGGAACGTTACATCCTGTTATCACCCCGATGCGTGCCGAGGGGTGATAACAAGATGTAACGTCCCCGAGAGCCTTTAAAAAAATATGCCTCTAATATTTAAGTAGTCTTTATATCTTTTATATACCGAATTCACACAAAAATCTACAAAGAATTCTTATATTATCCTTTTCTTGAGTAAAGACTGGTTAAAACATCATTGAAAATGTGAGACACTGTTAATCTTCGCTGGAAAGATGACTGAATGTTATAATCATTTGGGAATCGCAGACGAAAAGCACTGTATGGTATCCGCGCTCGCACAAAGTACATTTTAAAACGTAAACCGATGGGGATCTCATCAAAATTCTACTATTTTCCCGGTACCCGTAATCTTTCGGGAATCTCAATTATGTACTATTCACCGTTACTGGCATTGTTCGTTTCTCTACGTGAATGGCTAAATCCACGACTCCGATTTTTACCAATCAGATCTATGATTCAGTTTATCTTTCTTCTAAATTGCTATTATTATTATTATTATTATGACATCAATTATTATTATCATCATTCTTGCTATTATTATCATTATTTAATAGTGTTGTTGACGATAACCAACTCTTTGCTACGTCATCGCAGATGGACAAAAACATTTGAGTGACACCCTTGTGTTAATACCATAACTCGTTGAAAGGATGGTTCAACAACATTGGGCTTGTGTGAAAAACAACAAATAACGACGAATAACTTGACAAACATGCGTTAGCTCCTTCCCAAAAACATCTTCGCCGCCAACGGCTTGGCTTAGAAAATCTATACAGGCTCTCGCTCCTGACGTCACAATGCTTGTCGAAACAAAGCGTTATAAACATCACTAAAACATCCCGGTCAAGCATTTACCAAACTAATTACAATCCCCCTTTTTAGCAATACTCATAACTATAAATCCTCCCCCCAAAAAGCAAAGAAACAAACAAGCCTCTACTGATCTACTGACCCCTGTTCTTAACTAGTAATTTCTGAAGAAAAAAAAAATCTGATTACATTTGGCACATACCTTCTTGATGTAAAGTTCAGCCTCAGTCTCTACATATAATGCATGAAACAATTTAGCAAAGTAACCTGTAGAAACATGCATTTATGAGATACAAAACAATTTTGTACTAAAATTCCTACACATGTTGAACAAAATTCATGACTTGATCTTACCTAATAGTATACCCACATAATTTCTGTTCAAATTCTCTATACCCGTTATACTACTAAAAACACAATACACATACTGTATTTTATAATATGTAATTTTTGTTGTTGCTTGTGGCACCCTGTACCCGTAATCATATACTGCACTATTTGTGGTAATGCATATCCTCATAAAGTCCAATACTTGTGTATATACAATATATATTAATTCCTGTATTAACTTTCATAAATACATAGTCACAATATCAGGAATATGTAGGCATAGGAACATACAAGAAATATTAAGCACATGTCAAATACTTGTAACCCTTATCCTTTTAAAATAAATCTTATATTTAGCTTCAACAACTGTCCAGTGCAAAATTCAAAATAAAATATAAAATTACCAAAAAGCTATGTTACTAAACTGTATATGACACACACAAAAAAGGAAAAACACACTGCATACAAGATACACAATTGTCATACATAAATTATCTCAATTTGCTGCGATCAGTCCTACCGGAAAACATTCCCCATAGTCTTTCCAGTAAATTTGTCACTGTTTGCTGCATCGAAGTTCAATTTCATAGTATTTTGTCAATCACCATGTTTAATAATGTTACTTCACGCAAATATTGAAACTAGACAGAGTCAATTCCCTCCTCTTATAATAATATTATAGCTTCATTATTTTTATATCAGATTTATTACATATAGGTTATAGAATAGTTATATTTTTTAATACCCCTTAGGTCTGTGTTTACCCCCCCCCCTCTCCCCTCTCCCCCCTCTTATATGCATCATGCCCATCATGTATTTGTGTCATTCCTGGTTATCGTTATCTTCACTTTTACACTCAATTATCTTTGTTACACTATAATTTTGACATGTGTTATCCAATGAAGACAAAAATGAGAATTATCCTATTTGTTTGGATTGAAATCAATACAAATTTGAATTTGAATTTTTGAAATTTGTATCGATCCTGCGCTGATGCCTGACGGATACATAAACCATATTAAAAGCATACAGGCCTATTGCATGTAAATAGTATAGCTGTTGTATGTGTACAATGCAATCTTTGCACTAGTCAGAGAGGCAATTCCACACATTAACTTTGAATGGGCTACCTTCATCTCCCAATGGGTGTGTGAACAACAGCTTCACCCACAAAGAAGAGGCGGTACTGGGCTCGCACCTCGAGGTGATTTAATTCACACATATTACACCACAAAACACAGTTGCAAAATCAATGCACTAGGTCTACTTGGATTCCCACGGTCAAAAGGTCGTTGAATGCTCGAGTGATCAAAAGTGATCAACATAATGGCTCACATACAGTGATAGAGGGGGCGCTTGGCTCGAACCTCTCAGTGCCATTGATTAGGATGGATGGCTCTGGCACCTCTTCAAGTAATAAAATAACAATAGTGAGCATGCAACATATATACTTAAACACTCAAACACTTCCCTGTGCTACACCTTCACTGATCTTACGAGGCCGTCCTTTCCTGCGAATACTTCGCTTGCTCCACCCATCAGCCACTTATTTCTTCGTAGGTCGTCAACGATTAAGGCTATATGTCTCCTACCTTGAGGTTCCTCATCTCGTTCTGCCACACTTGGCGTCCTTGCCTTGGTTGCTCCCTCGTCCGGCGCCATAACAGGTCCGCTAAACACTGGACCTGTCTCCATCTTCGACGACGATAGGAATCCCCTGAAACAAATCAGGAGGTAGAGTGTTGCTCTGTCGGAATAGAAGCAGATTCTGGGTTCTGGGTTCTGGGTCGGTGGCTCTGGATCTCTTACATCATCAATAGTCAGTGTGAGAGGACGACCATTGATGATGGATTCGTCGAGAGACATCACGGTTGATAGAACCTCGCCATTTAGTACTTAATGCTGCTTCATAACAACATTCATCACCTTCCTTGTTGTTCGTATCTGTCTCTCCTATATGCTCCTCCTGCGTGTGATGCTGACGGGGCGTTGAATCGCAATTCATATCCCTTTTGCAGAAGATGCTCGTGAATTTTCTCCTGGTTCCGCCTTTTCCCGCTCTCTCTCTCTCTCTCTCTCTCTCTTAGCTTACGCCATTATCACATCTAACCAGTTCTGGCCTTTCTCTACGGGAGATGAATCTCTGCAAGGCATTCTAGAACGAGTATTGTGTTCATGGAGTGACGAATCTCGATGTGGACCGCTCGAATGACCAGGCATTTAACTCTTTGTTTGCTTTGTTCGCCGATTTGCACGGACGTAGGCGTGCCAACTTCGCATTTTTGCACAGATGTATACTACGGAAGCGTTAAAGTGCCATTCTACTTGACGACATGACGAGATATTTCATCTTGTCAAGTCGACTTAATATCCATATCATGTCGACATGTAAAGATATTTAACCTACCATGTCGACTTATCAACTTTTATTAGTCGACATGGCGACATAAATTATCTTGCCAAGTCGACTTAACAAAAAGTTCATGTCGTCATGGCGACATAAGTTATCTTACCAAGTCGACTTCTAAAAAAATACATGTCGTCATGGCGACATAAATTATCTTGCCAAGTCGACTTAACAAAAAGTTCATGTCGTCATGGCGACATATATTATCTTACCAAGTCGACTACCCAAAAAGTAATGTCGACATGGCGAAATAAATTATCTTGCCAAGTCGACTTCACAAAAAGTTCATGTCGTCATGGCGACATGTATTATCTTGCCAAGTCGACTTCACAAAAAAGTTCATCTCGTAATAGCGACATAAATTATCTCACCAAGTCGACTTCCCAAAAAGTATATGTCGTCATGGCGAGATATGTAGTGTGACGACTGTTTCATGCAACGCGCGTATATGGCAAGCCCTTTGTGTAAAAACCAGAAAAACTCTGTTTTTCTCAGAAAAACTGTTTTATCAATGATACACTCAGTTTATCAACAGATAAATAGAGTTTATCAGTTGATAAACTGAGTTTATCAGAAAAACTCAGTTTATCAGTTGATAAACTGAGTTTATCAACTGATAAACTCTGTTTTTCTCAGATAAACTCAGTTTATCAACAGATAAACTCAGTTTATCAACAGATAAACACAGTTTATCAGAAAAACTCATGACGACATGAACTTTTTGTGAAGTCGACTTGGCAAGATAATTTATGTCGCCGTGTCGACTAATAAAAGTTGATAAGTGGACATGGTAGGTTAAATATCTTTACATGTCGACATGATATGGATATTAAGTCGACTTGACAAGATGAAATATCTCGTCATGTCGTCAATTAGAATGGCACTTTAACGCTTCCGTACTATTTCTCTAGTTAAAAATGTTTTGTATATTTTATCTCTGTCCCCTGGTAACACGACTAAATTGGAATTCTTACACTGTCGCTCATAAAGGTGGAATATTTTTGTTTTACCCCAATTTACGGAATTATTTTAAAAATAATTTAAAAATAATAGATCTAGATAATAGTATACATTCTCAGATTTAATTGAATAATAATATGCCAATGCGTATTTTGCGTGACTGCTAAAGCATGTGTATGCTACTATGCTTATCAACGAGGGGACCTGCGCCCTTAAGTCATAAATGACAGTAATGAGGACTAATGCCCCACAAAAGGGCACTAATATAGCACATCGACACTGTTTTTATCCTGGGGCCTCACAGTTACGAGGCCATTGCTTTGTCACTGAACCATGATTGTACGCAGCGGGGGCTAGGGTAGGGGGCAGTTTCCATAAATTAAAAAAAAACAGAAAATGCTATAAATTTTCAATAATTTATTGCATTTTACCCCGGTTCCCAACATAAAAAAATCCTCTGTGTGCCCATGCCTTGAGCTATAATGCATGGCCGTCCAGAGGATTTTTTTATGTTGGGGACCGGGGTAAAATGCAATAAATGATTGAAAATTTATTGCATTTTCTGAGTTTTATTTCAATTAAGGAAACTGCCCCCCTACACTAGCCCCCGCTGCGTACAGTCATGGTTCAGTGACAAAGCAATGGCCTCGTAACTGAGAGGCCCCATGATCAAAACCGTGTCGATGTGCTATATTAGTGCCCTTTTGTGGGGCATTAATCCTCATTACTGTCATTAATGACTTAAGGGAGTAGGTCCCCTAGTTGATAAGCATAGTAGCATACACATGCTTTAGCAGTCACGGAAAACACACATTGGCATATTAGTATTCAATTAAATCTGAGAATGTATACTATTATCTAGATCTATTATTTTTAAATTATTTTTAAAATAATTCCGTAAATTGGGGTAAAACTAAAATATTCCAACTTTATGAGCGACAGTGTATCTATGTATTCATATCTGTTTTGATGATGTTTTGAGAGAGTCCAAACATAGTCCTGAACTATATATCAAGAAAAACTAAGTTTATCAATGATAAACTCAGTTTATCAACTGATAAACTGAGTTTTTCTGATAAACTCAGTTTATCAACTGATAAACTCTGTTTATCTGTTGATTAACTGAGTTTATCATTGATAAAACAGTTTTTCTGAGAAAAACAGAGTTTTTCTGGTTTTTACACAAAGGGCTTGCCATATACGCGCGCTGCATGAAACAGTCGTCACACTACATATCTCGCCATGACGACATATACTTTTTGGGAAGTCGACTTGGTGAGATAATTTATGTCGCTATTACGAGATGAACTTTTTTTGTGAAGTCGACTTGGCAAGATAATACATGTCGCCATGACGACATGAACTTTTTGTGAAGTCGACTTGGCAAGATAATTTATTTCGCCATGTCGACATTACTTTTTGGGTAGTCGACTTGGTAAGATAATATATGTCGCCATGACGACATGTATTTTTTTAGAAGTCGACTTGGTAAGATAACTTATGTCGCCATGACGACATGAACTTTTTGTGAAGTCGACTTGGCAAGATAATTTATGTCGCCATGTCGACTAATACAAGTTGATAAGTCGACATGGTAGGTTAAATATCTTTACATGTCGACATGATATGGATATTAAGTCGACTTGACAAGATGAAATATCTCGTCATGTCGTCAAGTAGAATGGCACTTTAACGCTTCCGTAGTATACGAGTCAATTAGACATTCATAATACCGCTCGCAGTGTGTAGCCACGCGTTGCGTTTACTATTGTTTACATTGTATACATCGCACACTTTCCGGTAAACTGTTTTTCTTCATAGTGTTACATTCGAAATTACCGTGTATTTAGCGGTTTTCTTTGGATTTTTTTTACTGATGTTACGATGGCACCTGCTGGAAAACGTCAACGTGTGTTTAGTGTAGAGGAGGCTCGAGATCTTGTTACTATGGAAGCATGGAGCATGGACTCTGATTCCGACGAATCGAGCAGTGACGAAGACTCTAGTGATAAAAGTGTTCCCTGAGAGTAGACTGATAGAATAAGAATGAATAAAAATTAATGAAAGAGCTAGAGATGACAGCAAGAAAGAGAGTAGACTGATAGAATAAGAATGAATAAAAAAAATGAAAGAAGGAGATAGAGATGACAGCAAGAAAGAGAGTAGACAGTGATAGAATAAGAATGAATAAAAATAATGAAAGAAAGAGATAGAGATGACAGCAAGAAAGAGAGTAGACTGATAGAATAAGAATGAATAAAAATTAATGAAAGAGCTAGAGATGACAGCAAGAAAGAGAGTAGACAGTGATAGAATAAGAATGAATAAAACTAATGAAAGAAAGATGTATCCTGTCTTGCCGTCATCTTTATATCTTTCTTTTATTATCTTTATTCATTCTTATGCTATCAGTGTTTACTCTCTTTCTTTCCGTCATCTCTATCTTATTATTATTATCATTTTCCTATCTATATGTACCCTATGTCTTGCCGTCATCTGTATATCTTTTTCTTATTATCTTTATTCATTATTATGCTATGAGTGTAATACTCTCTTTCTTGCCGTCATCTCTATCTCATTATTATTATCATTTTCCTATCTATAATTATGTACCCTATGTCTTGCCGTCATCTCTATATCTTTCTCTTATTATCTTTATTCATTCTTATGCTATCAGTGTTTACTCTCTTTCTTGCCGTCATCTCTATCTTATTATTATTATCATTTTCCTATCTATATGTACCCTATGTCTTGCCGTCATCTGTATATCTTTCTCTTATTATCTTTATTCATTCTTATGCTATCAGTGTTTACTCTCTTTCTTGCCGTCATCTCTATCTTATTATTATTATTATTTTCCTATCAATATGTATCCTATGTCTTGCCGTCATCTCTATATATTTCTCTTATTATCTTTATTCATTCTTGTGCTATCAGTGTTTACTCTCTTTCTTTCCGTCATCTCTATCTTTTTATTATTATCATTTTCCTATCTATATGTACCCTATGTCTTGCCGTCATCTCTATATCTTTCTCTTATTATCTTTATTCATTCTTATGCTATCAGTGTTTACTCTCTTTCTTTCCGTCATCTCTATCTTATTATTATTATCATTTTCCTATCTATAATTATGTACCCTATGTCTTGCCGTCATCTCTATATCTTTCTCTTATTATCTTTATTCATTCTTATGCTATCAGTGTTTACTCTCTTTCTTGCCGTCATCTCTATCTTATTATTATTATCATTTTCCTATCTATATGTACCCTATGTCTTGCCGTCATCTGTATATCTTTCTCTTATTATCTTTATTCATTCTTATGCTATCAGTGTTTACTCTCTTTCTTGCCGTCATCTCTATCTTATTATTATTATTATTTTCCTATCAATATGTATCCTATGTCTTGCCGTCATCTCTATATATTTCTCTTATTATCTTTATTCATTCTTGTGCTATCAGTGTTTACTCTCTTTCTTTCCGTCATCTCTATCTTTTTATTATTATCATTTTCCTATCTATATGTACCCTATGTCTTGCCGTCATCTCTATATCTTTCTCTTATTATCTTTATTCATTCTTATGCTATCAGTGTTTACTCTCTTTCTTTCCGTCATCTCTATCTTATTATTATTATCATTTTCCTATCTATATGTACCCTATGTCTTGCCGTCATCTCTATATCTTTCTCTTATTATCTTTATTCATTCTTATGCTATCAGTGTTTACTCTCTTTCTTTCCGTCATCTCTATCTCATTATTATTGTTATTTTCGTATCAATATGTATCCTGTCTTGCCGTCATCTTTATCTCTTTCTCTTATAATCTTTATTCACAGTAAAGTCCTTTCATTTCATATCACTATTTCTCTCTCATAATGTCTCTCACGTCCGTTCTCCATATTTTATTCATTGCATACTCCACTCGTCAATCATTTCTGATAATAAGCTCTCTCACAATAAAGTAAATGGAAAACAATGCAATATAGTTTATATTTTAAGATTGATTCATTCTTTCTTTGTATATCTATGGCTGTGATAAATGTACTTGAAATCAATTTTATTGAGGGGTAAAGAAGGTGAGAGAACAGATGCGGTGAACATTCATAATGAGACATTTCAATAAGATGCTGATTATGTCATGTATATCACATATAATATATTATGCCTATACCATTTTTACATGCTCATACCAGTGGGCAAAATCAATAACATTCTCTTATTTCTTATTGACTTATCATGGCACAACAAAGAAAAACATCCCCACGACGTCCCTTTTCATGCCCCGCTAAACCGGACATTGACAATAACCTGGGGTAATAGGGATTTCAATGGGCAGATTAGCCCATTGTCAAGGGTGGCTGAGCGGGGTACTTTCAAGTCTCTCCCTATTGAACTTCTTTTCTTCAACAACCTAAATACTAACCTTCTGAATTGTTAGAATACTTGAGCAAGGTATGTAAAGAAAGGTAAGAAGTCCACCTTTCTAATAGATTCGATTTGAAGATGTCTTATCATTGCTAAATAAGAAATTCTAGAGGGATAAAAAACTGCCGTAAATAAGAAAAATTAAACATTATATAATTATGATTATTATAAAAATGATAATTCAAAATATAACAAATGACGGTTCATCGAAAAGCACGTTTTCCGGTCTACAACTTTGCTGCACAATATTTTTCATCATGATCATCCAGTGAAGAGTTATAGCCTCTTGATTCAGCAGAGTCAATAAAGATTCCCTCGAAATGTGTGACCCTAAAAGAATGTGGCACAGGGGGGTTTTTTAAGTGGCGCATAAAGAGTTAAACAATAGCCATACTTCTTCAATTGACTACTTCCTTGTCTCACGAAGAACTTTCCAAAACAATCCATTTCAACATGGCAAAAGGGTGGTTTCTCTTGAGTCACCCTGGATGCTGGTAAATCAGCAATATTCTGACCCACTGGGGCTGCTGTTTGACATTTACATTATTCTAAAGCAAATTCCGAATTTCTGCCTCTCAGCTCGTCCCCCTCGTCACCCGGTACTGTGTTCTGAGGATACCCGAATGTCCCAAAATATCGTGAAATGTCTGACGACTAGATTCATTATCTGAAGCTTCGGCGGGAGAACCAGAGGATGCCTTCTTCTCTCCTCTAGTGGTGCATTAAAAAGGCGTCCACCAACACATACAAACATAAAAGTTTGTGACATATCAACTGTGGAACCTTGGGTTCATACGAACATCTTTGACTCAACAAGCATGTAAACAATTAATCCTTGCATTAATCTCATCTCGCTTAGTTTTTTGTAATTCTATTTTTTTGGACTCACAAAACAGCAGCAAGACTGCAATCCCTCTAAAATTCCAGTGCAAGACTCTTTACGTTCACACCATGAATGTCCTCTATTACGCCTATATTACGCTCTCTTCACGGACTACCTGTCCAGAAAAGGGTCCACTACAAAAGTATGTTCCTTGTTTATCGGGGCCTCCATGGAATTTCGCCACAATATATTAAAGACTCACTACACCCCTACAATCCATCTCGCACCTTAAGATCTGGAACTGATAATTTGCAGCAAATTTTCCGTACCCATCAATCATGGGCAGACAATGCTTTTTCGCATGCAGCAGCCAAATTATGGAATACGCTTCCCCCATCACTTTGCTGTATTGCAACATACTCCACCTTAAAAGATCGTCTTAAGACTTACCTATGCCAACTGTAACCCAGTATTCCTTAAGTTTAATAAGTTTACTAAACCCGTAATTAATGTTTTATTTGTATATACATCTGAACTTAATTATTCATCACCCTTTAGTCTCATTGGTTGTCCGTGTGGGGCCTGGTGGCCTCGGATGCTAGAGCTCCTGTGAATCATGTGCTGACTGGGCTAGTCCCTCGAATTGTGAATGAACGGAGCAGCTGGAGATCATCGGGCCTCACCGGGCAGAGCTGAGCATTGAAACGGGTGATACAAATGTTGAAAAATAGTTGTTGAGTTTATGATGGAATAAATCTATTTTCAAATAAACATTTACTTTACTTGTAGTAAAGAGAACTGTTGCTGAGCTAGCGCCATGAGCGTCCCTGGACGGTGTATGTACTCTATAAGTTTACACTATTATTATTATTATCATCATTATTATATCAGTCCTTTGTCTGTCAGTCTATCATCAAGCTTGCAGAGAGGGCTGGATCGCCTAGTCTGCTTCACAGCCTCTCCCTGATCCTTTATTCGTGTTCTGCAGAAGAGTGCTGTACTCCTCAACAAATGAGTTCTTTACTGGGTGTATCGAACTAGTGCCTCTTCAGTTCGGCTATCTCTTCTATGGAAATCGGCCCTCTGCTCCCACAGAAATTACAATGAATCTTGCTCCGCAACAGCTGTTTTATTCGCAAGACCCAGGCGATCGCTCTCATCAATCTATATGCCAAGAGGAATAATGCTAGATCAGTTTGTCTACTTCACTCCGACCTTCTGCATCTATCATGTATGTCTGAGCATTGTCCGTCGCGCCCTTAAGCTCAACATCTACTTCATCTAAAATTGTCGTGAGAGTCGGGTCCTTAGGCCAACTGCTCCTTGCCCGATGAAGGAACTCTGGTTTTTCTAACCATCTTGTGCTTTTATTCAGTTCTTCGGCTCCTAATCCCCTCGAAACATCGTCGGCAGGATTAGCGTCCGTGTTCAACTACTGTAGCATAGTCTGGACGAGAGCTGTTTCCTACCTACATTTGGAATCTCTTGCGGATGTACTTGTAGAATTATGAGTGTGTGGGGTATTGTGAATGGAAATTGTAAAGCGTGTTTACTGATCACACAACATAACTCTCTTTTTAATTTAGCTACGAGGAAGCAAGGTTGCACTGCCAATAACATACATGATAAACTGTATTCCCTTTTCGTTATTTTATTGAGGTACTGAATAGACTGCACACTTACAAATATGGACTGTGATACTAAAATATCCAATTCTCTCTTGATCATTCTGTCAAGCTTCAGAGACAGTGTAGCTGCCATCAACTCAAGTCTCGGAATTGTTACTCTCTTTAATGACGTTATATAGGTGTAACTTTGTCACTAGTAAAGTAGGAGGCTGCTATGGACCAGGCCATCATCATATTCCAAGTTATGCATAATACTCTTTCAAAAGGAAGAGCATCATGATTGAGATCTAACCCCTTTGTATTCTTAGCTCTATCTTCTTCTGGAACAAAATCCAGGACTCGAGGTCTGCTGCTTAGCCACATAGTCGACAAATCATTTAAAATTATGTTTAAATTAATAAATGCAGGAGACTGCCATCTTAAGCATAAATAGGCCTACAACACTAGTAAAAATGATAATTATCAAAAGCGTATACTACGGCATAAAATTGATAGGCACAATGCTATCTCAAAATAGTGATAAAGTGATAATGATTATTATAATAATATCAAAAGCCAGCCTTTGCATTACGTTAACACAATCTGGATATGAATTTATTTAGGCAGAGGATACTACAATTTTCTTGTTTTTTTTTGTATCATCTTGCATGCCTTGTTTTAGGCACTTAAAACAAATAGTAATCAGATATATATCGACATTACCACAAAGGGTAAACTAAATGCTGATCAAATTTAACATTGTTAAACGATGCCTTTAAGGCCAATTTTAAACTTTGCTCAGTTTATTATCTATAGAAACTATATTAGAGAATGTTTTGGAAGTGAAAAGCACAGGATACATGCTGTATATTTGATAAAAGAATTAAAGGTAGAAATTCGCTACTAGCTATTTCCATATGAAATGTAATAAAAATAAATTCGACACAAACGAAGTAACAAAAATATTTTTACATTATTTTATTTAGGGATTTATTTGACATTAGTTTCATGTTATGTACTATATTTATGATATGTTGCAATTGCATGAATTTTGTACATAAACACTGTTGTAAATAGCTGTTATTTTATTATATGAACAAATAAAGTCCCTTGAAAGAGGATACTAGACAAAAATTAAGGCCAATTTCAAAACAAATGTAGTCCCACGTAGCCCCACGTAAACACAAAATAAATGTATTTACACATTGCATTATTATACAGTGTATACAGAGTTGCACAGAAGTACTGTTTGGAAGAAATAAAACGAAATTTATTATTTTCTATATTAGCAATAAAAATAACATCTCCAATTAACAACTTTATTAATCATCATACCCTTACTTAGTTAACTTGTAACTTTATAACAGTATGTAATAAAATGATTTGTCTCGATTTAAAGCTTACATCTAGAATTATTCATGAAAAACGCTGATTAAAACAGTCCACCTTTCATTCTTGAGTTATAACAAATTTTAAAAAATTAAAAAAATCACAAGTAGGAATAATTCAGTTTTTCGGTGTATAAAATCTTCAGGGACAGCCCCTGGCCCTGCATGCGCCACCAAAACAAAAGCAAAATAATAGAAATATGATCATTATTTTACCCAGCTCATGACAAAAAGATAATCTTTAACCTAAATGCCAATTGCCCCTACTAGATCATCATCCTCTACATACTTATGGCAAACCAGTACAATAATACAGAATTCAGTTTAAAATAGTTTCACTTTTGGTTCGTTGAAGTTAAGCCCCGATAAATCATGGAAATCGAATTTCTCTATTCCTCAAAATTTGGTGTTTAATATATATATTTAAGCCTTGGCGTAAAAGGAACGATAAAATATCACATCTAATAATTCACTTGGTCTATTCGAACAAAACAAACAAATTAAGTATGTTGAAAGAAACACGAGACGAAAAGTAAATGATAGAAAAAAAACTTTCGCGTAAATCGGATATATCTGAAGGTGGTGTCGAATTTGATATTCTGCCCTGTCAAGGAAGATAATGAAAAAACACGATAAATACAAAGGATTTCAAAATTTCATCCTGCCTTGTTCATCACCTATTAACATATAGGAACATTACAATAACGTATTACATAATCGGAACATAATTTCTATAGCACAAACAAATGGGCAATGAACTTGTTTGTTTTGTTTTATTTCATATTCCACATAACGAGGTTGTTTCATACATAAAATTTAACAAGCTAATGAATAATACAAAAAACAATGACAATAACATAGAGAAGTAAGGTGAAATATCGAGAACCTATTAAACAGCTAAGCTTGTAGGCCTATACATAGCTGATTTCTCGAAAGTCATGCCGCCGTTGTCCTGTTACTTTATTATATCAAGTCGTTTGCTCAGGCATTTTGTAATTTCGCATGAGAGTAACTGCCACTTGATACCATGGACGTTCTTATCAACCTTGTCCGGGTGATAGTGGCTGATAGCTCGGATCAGTAGCTTCTTCAACGACGACGACGAATTTGTCGACGACAATGAAGGCTGTGTTTCCTTAGTACCCTTAGGAGGCCATAATTGATACACTCGCTTGACGAAGTCTCCGATGGATAACTTCGAGAGATTATCTAGTGCTATGATATCAGTCTTCAGTTGGTCCATCGCAATCTCCTTCTCCTTTGCCTCCGCTAGTTCCCGTTGTTGACGCGCTTGTGCACCTTCAACAATAAACATGAGAGAGAGAGAGACATATCGTATGATTTTACTCCACACATTCCTTGATGTAAACTATTTCATCACCGTTTTTATTGTTTCAGTTACATTTTGTTTATTTTTATAATTTGATGTACTATATCTTTCGTATATAACTGTTTCCAGTTGATCTGAATATGTTCTCATTATACATGCCTTATTTTATTCAGTATGGGCCAAATACTCACGAATTAAAATGCGGCCTACTATCTAGAAATAGTGGTAATAACAGGAGCAGCCATACAAGGAAAATGCGCTATATAACATTGTTGTGATTGTTATTATTATTATTATCATCATCATCATCATTATCTTTACCTTTTGCTCTGGCTATAGACCTCTTGACAAGGCCTTCATGGTACTCTACATTCTTCTTCAACGCAGTGAAATCCACACGAATGTTTGGGTCTACATGATCACATACCATCTCTGCTTCCCCCAAAGGAACACGACATTCCTTCAAGTACCTGCATGGTGATGAGGACATTTTGAAAGACAGGTTTGAAGCAATATTCTATCTATTCTTCTTTCTGATGAATCAAAATAAATTACATCAACAATTACTTCATTCATTAAAAATGTATAAACTTATGGCAATAGTTTTCTATGATTACATTTTATTAGATTAAAAACAACCATTTTAAAGAATGAAATTACCAGTAAACTTTCATTCCCTGTAAGAGAAAGAAAATATTGCGGAATATTGGAAACAAAAGAAATATATTTCTAATTACCCTTGGCAGTTTTCATATTCGTCGAACTTCAATGCTTCTTTACCTTTCTTGAAATAGATGGTTGCAATATAAAGATATCCCTCAAATTTGGCGCCACAGGAAGGTAGGTATTCCAAGTATTCAGTCAGAGCAACTATCCGATCTGAGAAGAGAACGGTAAAGAAATAATTCTTATCAAGTCATTTATTTGTGTACGTCGTTAACACGATCAGTTGTAAGATTCTGGTTCGTTCGTTCGTGTCTCCTTAGATCAAGATAGTAATTTATGTAAAGTTCCTTAATTAGAAGTAAATTAAATTAAATTAAGTTCTTCCATCGCTCGATTGCTGCAATGGCCGTTTCATTAACAAGGGACAGGTCTTCATCTGTGCAACCCGTTCCGCCGCACTGCAAGATGTGGTCCATCGTCTGAGCCTCTCCGCAGTCGCAGAGAGTATCTCCTTCATGGGCATAGCCCCATCTTGCCATATTGACCTTACACCGTCCCATTCTCGTCCGCATTCGATTTAGGCATTGCCACTCCGGCCACTTCAGGTTAAGACCTTTGATGAGTACGGGCTTGACTGATGGTGGAGGATTCTGTTCAGGTGGTGGGACAGAATCGAGGAAGCTGTGTCGGGATATAAGTCGTTTGTGGGGTTGTAAGTATCTGTGTAGCATGTGTCTGTCATCTGTCGCCTGCTTCATCCGTTCCTTTAGGCAGGTGTTAGTGCGCCTTTGGTTAGGAGATCCAATGCCAGCGAGGTGATATATCTCCTCAACTTTTGTTGGTTTCAGACAGCCTGTTATCTTTCGATATGTGTTATTGAGTGTGGTGTCAAGCTTCTTCACATGGGCTGATCTGCTCCAAACTGGGCAAGCATATTCTGCGGATGACATGCATAGAGCAACAGCTGCACTTTGTACAGTTTTGGGGTCAGCGCCATAGTGTGAAGATACTAGCTTCCCGATGATGGCATTTCGAGATTCTACTTTGCCTATTGTCTTCTCAATATGATTTTTGAAGGATAAAGTGCGATCGAGTTTTACACCTAAATACACTGGATGCTCGCAGTGGTTAAGTTGCACATTGTTCCACTTTAGCTTCAGTTCTCTCTTTGCCTCCCTGTTCTTCAAGTGGAAAACACACACCTGAGTCTTGGATGGGTTTGCCCGTAGGTAGTTTGCTCTGTAGTATTCCGAAAGGCTTGCGAGCGCTGTGTTGAGATGGAGTTCAACAGCTTCGAAGGTACTATGCTGGGCTGTGATGCAGGTGTCATCTGCATAGATGAAGTTTCGAGTGTTCTCTGTTGAAGGGATGTCAGCAGTGTAGATGTTGTAGAGTGTTGGCGCCAGGATGCCACCCTGGAGGAGACCGTTTTTCTGTTTCCGCCATCTGCTCTTTTGCCCATCAAGTTCGACAAAAAAGCGTCTGTTTTGCATCATCTTCTGAATGAATCTGGTGAGTTTGAGGTCATTTGTGATGTCATGAAGTTTTGTCTGTAGCCTTTGGTGACTGACAGTGTCATAAGCCGCAGATGAATCCACAAATACTGCACCTGTGATGAGGTTGTTCTGAAAACCGTCTTCGATGTGTTGGGTCAGGTTGAGAAGTTGTCCCGTGGTGGATTTTCCTGGTCGGAAACCTGCCTGCTCACAGTTTAGTGGCTGTCAACGTGAGGCCCAATTCTGTTGAGAATACGGCGTTCAAGCAGCTTGTATGTTTGGCACAGGAGCGAGATCGGTCGAAAGTTCTTGGCTTCGTTCGAGTCCTTTCCTGGCTTGAGGATAGCGACGACTTTGGTTCGGAGCCACTGTTTTGGGACACATGTGTTCTCGATGCAGTTGTTAAACATGTCTAGCAGCCATTTCTGTGCTACAGAGCCCATGTGTTTGATCTGCTCCGATCTGATGTCATCGATGCCTGCCGCCTTGTTGACGTGTAGCGTGGAGATACCTTTCTGTAGTTCTTCTTCAGAAATAGGTATTGTGAAAAGAGACATGTTCTGGTCAACTCCAGGTAGTTTGTGCCTGTATGAATTAGTCGTCTTGGGGGCCTTTCCATTTTTCAACAGCTGATTTGCTACTTCGTCTGGTGTCTAGAGTAGACTAAAAAACATGAGTATATCAGAAGTATTAATATTACATACCTTCAGTACATTATGCTATCAAACAAGAGGAAGCGAGGTAGCACAAAGTATGACAAATATAATGAATAACAACTACGGCAATTGTAAAAAGAGAGGAATAAGAAACCTATGGTTACAGCGAGACTTTATCAAATCGTACGGATGAGGGGGAAAAGTCAAAGATGATTATTTGGGAGAGCATATGCCCGGGAACTTTGGCTCTCAAGCGCTTGTATGCAGTGAGTACATTCCGATCGCCTTGGACCTCGCTCAAATATGACTCGGCAAAACCGCGGCGACATTCTATGATGACGTAAATGTAATGCGCGTCACATTGCTGTAACTCCACTAGCCATTCATTTGCACGTTAACAAAATTGTGGCGGTTTACCGCGTCATAATAATAATATTCCGCTTTGATATAGCGCTTAATTATACATCTACGATGTCTCTATAAAGCGCTTTACAGATCTACTGAACAAGCCATTAGTTATCGATTCGTAAACACGCCACTGATCTTTGTTCCTTATTCCCGCCTCCCCAACACACCTTTCTGTGAATATTGTAATGTTGATTAAATATAATATGTAATAATGAAAAATATCAAAACAATATGTTTATAATACCACCTTCATCCTTAGGTTCGATCCAAGTTCTGATATCATGTAGGCAATCCTGAATTGACCTCTCCAAATGTTTGGCCCATTTTTCTCGTTTGCAGTTTCTTTTCAGGTAAGCTTTGCCGAAGTACTGCAGAGCATCTTTAAAGTATTCGTGAATCACCTATTTCAAACATTTAAAGATGGTATAGAGAACGCATTGGTGTTAGTCAGTGATGTAGCAACATGAAACATGGGACCTATACCCCCCCCCGCCCCCGTCGAATGGCGAACAAAAGGAATAGAGAGAGAGGGAAAGAAATGGAAGGGGATAGATGCAAGTTGAAAAGAAGATGAAAGAACCCTTTCTACACACTCCATCTAATATGACTATGACGATTCTCATTAATTCGACCCACCCACCCATTCCCCCCCCCCCCCCCACCTCCCGGGCTTCACTCTTCTCCTTCAAACAAGTACGAAGGGACAGAAAGAGGGGGACAGAAAGGAAAGTAACAGAAAGAAAAAGAGAGAGAGGGAGAGAAAGAGATGAATTAGAGGAAGATAAGAGAGAAAGAAAAGAGGGAGAAAGTACATGGCATATTTAAAAAAAAAAGGTTTAAAAAGTTATTGGGAGGGTAGCTGCACTGCTGCTGTTCAGAGGAAAAGTACACGAAGTAAATACAAAAGACCAAAGACAAAACACCAACTCCCAAGTACATGTTGAAATGCATGGAAATGTTGGCGGGCGCATGCCAGGTGATTCAACAACCCGACACGCACCCGTCGAGGTTCCCGAGCTAAAAATAAAGGGCGGATTCATCTAAGTCCAATAACAAGAGACTACCAAAATAAAAAATCACCACATGATTAATGGCACGAGAAATTACAAGTACATGTTGTAATGTATGGAAATGTTGACGGGCGCATGTCAGGTGGCTATACCATGCCAACCATTGGTGGTTAACCTGGAAACATGTTCAACAACCCGGCACGGGCCCGTCGAGGATCCCGAGCTAAAAATAAAGGCTGAGGTAATAATAGTATATACATTATACAATTTTGTGTAGATAATAACAAAAACAGAATATAAAAGTCATGCTTTATTATTAACAATGCAGAACTAATACATCACATTATATATGATGGAATACGAGTTACACCATGTACAACGAGGACACGTTTAACATGTCCTCTGTTTGGGGTCACAAGGGCGTTATTTCCATGTCATACTAGTATGAATCAATGCCATTGTGGCTCCAAACAGACGATGCTATAAATAGGCCTATATACATGTATATATATATCCCAGTCTCACTGACGAGACCGACACCTAGACAACAACAACATCAACAACAAAAACAAATACCTTATCTCAAATTGTCAACTTTTCCTTCGGTTTGGAGTACATTTTGCAGACCGAGGAATAAGAGACTGGCTTTTTGCATTGTTTGTTGACAAAGAAAAAAAATGCATTTCGCAATGTCCTCATACTGATATATCCCTGACGTGTCGGTCTGTGTCCCTCTATGATTAAATCAAACACTTTTTTTTTAATTCTGGTGTTTAATTGAAAAGCAGACAAGAGGCCAGGCAAGAAAATGTATGTAAAATGGAAAAATTAAAAAACAGAGGCTTACATTATTATGGATCATGTAATAAAATAAAATCCATATACCTTTTGGTCAGAAGCACATCCAGTTGCCATCTTAAGCGTAGCTAGTCTCCAAAAAGTGATTGCCGTGTTTTTCGCCGCTGATACCAAATCTTCGTCCATATACGCAAGGTTAAAGGCTTTCTTGTAACATTCAAGGGCAATCTGAAGAAAAATAATCGTTACATATGTTTGACTACAAGAACATCTGTCATAGATCTGAGGCAGTCGTTATTGATGTCAAGTTTTATGGTCCTTCGAACTTTACTACTGTAAGGATCGTTTTGAAGGGGGAAAAGATGCAATAATTACATTATGCGTACACATTTTTCATGAAAGCGAACCCATGCTCATCCTCAGATTTTTCATAAATCATGAAAGACATGCAAAGTACGGCATATGATGGTCTTACATCACATGTAACAATATTTCATTATATTGGTGACGATTGAAGCAATTCAGGTCACAGACGGCTGAGCTACAGGTTCCCCCCCCCCCCCAAAAAAAAAAAAAAAAAAAAAAAAAAAAACATGTCAGCTTTGCCATAGCGTAAGTTATTGAATACGCTGTACGATGTGATAAATGATTACATCCCAATAAACTGAACACTAAAAAGTAACCTCTTTTGGGAGTGTATTTTAAGTGATTTCAAAGTATAGTGCCTTTTGAACTAGATTTAAACGTTATCGACACGTGCCTTCATTTAAACAAAAAAGGTACTCCTTTTCACGTTTTCATCTAACCTAAAAACCACCAGTTTATCACGCGACTGGAGTAACGTGATTCCACTTACCTCTGTAAATCAAGTGTTTATGACCAAATAACCACTTGACCAAGCAAGGAGTTTTTTGTCCGTTAACCGATGGTGGCGATAAATACGTAATTATTTGGTCTTGTAAGCACCTTTATTGATTGGTTTCACAGGTTATCCGAGGTTGATGGTAATAATCACGTTTCTTACACCGGCTAATCGTCTTATTGTTCTGTCCGTGAATATCTGGTTATATTAAATTAGTAATTCTGAGGTGTCTTACACACCTCTTTAAAAGGTTTCAAAGTTACCATAAATTTCTTGGTTATGATCACGTGGCTCAAGCTGATTACTAATCTAAGCTGTGAATACGTGATATGTAGGTGTGAAAATTAGTAATTATTAAGTGTTTTAAAACACCTTTTTAAATGGTTGCCATAAGTTCCGCGGTGATGATCTCGTGACTCA
Organism: Strongylocentrotus droebachiensis; assembly: GCA_035222895.1. Taxonomy (NCBI): domain Eukaryota; kingdom Metazoa; phylum Echinodermata; class Echinoidea; order Camarodonta; family Strongylocentrotidae; genus Strongylocentrotus; species Strongylocentrotus droebachiensis. The sequence continues at coordinate 78,072 of JAVYIG010005553.1, forward strand.
AACGGATTATTAATCTAAGCTGGGCATACGTGACTTTTAGGTGTGAAAAATTAGTCATTATTAGGTGTCTTAAAACACCTTTTTAAATGGTTTCAAAGTTACCATAACTTTCTTGGTGATGATCACGTAGTTAAAACTGATTACTAATCTAAGCTGTGAATCCGTGATATTTAGGTGTGAAATGGTAGTCAAAGTTGCCAGCAGTTCCGCTGTGATGATCTCGTGACTCAAACGGAATATCAATCTAAGCTGGGCATACGTGACTTTTAGGTGTGAAAAATTAGTCATTAATAGGTGTCTTAAAACACCTATTTAAATGGTAGTCAAAGTTGCCAGCAGTTCCGCGGTGATGATCTCGTGACTCAAACGGAATATTAATCTAAGCTGGGCATACGTGACTTTTAGGTGTGAAAAATTAGTCATTATTAGGTGTCTTAAAACACCTATTTAAATCGTAGTCAAAGTTGCCAGCAGTTCCGCGGTGATGATCGCGTGACTCAAACGGATTATTAATATAAGCTGGGTATTCCGTGTTTTCCAGGTGTGAAAATGAGTTATTCTTGGGTGTCTTGATGGTTTCACGGTACCATTTAAGTTCCGTTGTGATAATCCCGTGACTGTTGGCATATTTCTATGTTGACCAGTTGATAACTGACTGTTGGCATATTTTCATTGCACCAGTTGATAACTGGAGTGTGCATATTTCCAGTTGCACCAGTCGATGACTGAGTGTTGGCATATTTCGAGTTGAACCAGCTGACACCAATTAATTTGCATATTGAATATGGGGTGCGTGCAGATCTATGTTTTTTAAACAATTTATCTGAATTTACAGCATATTTCTTAATTACTGATCATTTAGTTATATGCAATTCATTTCGAAAATACTACAAATATAAATTACCAGTTATTAGGACATTTCGCTACTTCGTATAAATTACATTTAGTTAAACATGAATAAGGGAAACATTAACTATGGACTAAAATACTTTAAATAAAGTACAAGTATACGATTTTTTTTCGATTAATCTAATATGTAAGTCTACTTATTACCAATGCCCTTACATTGGAAATACAGACGTACCAGTATTGAAGTATTGTTGCTGTTCAACTGGTTGGAAGTTTTACCAAATGGTTCTAATGGCTCAGCTAGACCAGTTGAATTATAACTGGCCTGGATCAACTGGATCATTTAGCCCATTTCAATTTCCAGGGTTACCAGTTGGCATTACAATAATGGTTCATCAACTGGACCAGTTGCAACTAGCTCTCTTCTGGGATGTTTGCACCCCCCCCCCCTCCCCCAACCCCCTCTTATCCCAAACTGCTCCCGGCGCGCCTGGACGTAATTATGGAAGATCCAAGACACGATGTTCAGAAACGGGATGGGAACGTCATTATTTTGGTTCATTTATTGTGTAACATTTGCGTAATTATTGGGTTGAACGCAGGTTACAGTAACATACTTCCTCTTCGACGTAAATTTCACGTGAATGAAGAACATAATTCATCTCAAGTCAGCCTCGTAATATTCACGTGAATTTCACGCAGATATTTTGACTAAAACTATCACTAACGCTTCACGTGTTTCTGTGACGCGATAATTTCGTTCATGAAGATGTAATTTCATAACCAAACAAACACGGGAGTATTAGGTTTACAAACCATGGTCTCCAAGGTAGGGATAATCACGTTATTATAATGGTGATATTGCAGTGACATTTGCGTGATTTAGTGTACGTGTGTTTTAGGTTACCTAGTGCAATAAACGTATTAACACATTTACGTAAATGTCAGGTGTTTGAAGAACGTAACTCTCCTCAAGTCGATACCTTGATATTGACGTGATTTTCACGTGATTTTGTTTATTGGGATATGTTCTTTGATTGATTTATTGGGTCTTGCCTGTGCTAATTGCTGAGTGCCTTTGATATAAACTAACTTGTAAATCAACTCCTTATCGCTGATAATATGAAATCATTGCAGTAAGAAAACGTAAGGAAGTCCTACTATACCTTATTATTTATGACATTGAAATGATTAAAATGGTTTGACATGAGAATGAAAGCAAAGGGCTACTATCTGCTACCAGAATAAGTTCTATACGATGACATCATTAACTTTATTATTATATCGACAGGTGTTACTATTGTTGTATTTAGAAACCAGTATTCTTTCCCTTTCTATCTTTCTTAGAAGCAAATCACTCTTTACCTTTTCTATTTATATTTTTGTTAAACTGAGGGCTGCAAGCACATTGAACTTGATGCTTACGCAGTAGCCTTGCTACATCATGTTTATTTTATTCATATTGATTATGCTTTAAGCATTTTCATTAAATTTTTTCTTCTTTTTTTAAATCATTTCTTTAATGTACTGTATTAGAAAAGTATACTGATGTAAATGTTTAAAATTTAAATGACAGATTATTGCACCTGAACATGAATGCTCGAGAAAAGGTAATACAAATTATATAGGAATCAATCAATCTAATCAAATCAATTATAATTATGTGAGATCAACGTCTACATGATGAAATTCAATACCTCGAAACATATAGATTTGACCACACCTCTTACATCTCGAGCCGACGTGAAAAACTTGTTGCCTTTTTCCCTGCTGAGGATTGAAGAGTTCTTCTCTGTGTCTGCTTTGGACATATTACCAGAACGTAGCAACAAGCAAAAATGAGGGAAAATGGGAAAATCATCTTAATCCATTAAAGCTTCAGGAAAGGAGAGGCATTTAATTAAAAAGAAGGTTTGTTAGTTTTTCCCATTCTTTTCATGTTACTGTGCATAATATCGAGGACTTTTCCTAAAACTCGATACATATATTGTGGAAATAAGAGAAAATAATCATGTTCTGATCAAGAAAGTTAGTAAAATGTCAATGTGACCAAAAGCAATTCTATTAAGCCAATGGAAGTGGACACAATTGGCGTAACATGATTTTAAAATAGCTTTCTGATGGCTGCCCTAAGTAATTCTTGAGAAAAAAACCAGTAAACTAAGGGCAATGCCACCAACAATATGGTTGTGTTGGTACTCTTTTGACCCACTTCATTTATGAATATAAATATATAAGCAATACGCACTTTATCTCTTAGTATCGATTATTGAAGGAAAAAACGGCCATACGGAACTAGATATGCTACCCTACTCGACTTACTAACATGAACATTGGCAGAAATATCTGTAAAATATCTGTCATTTCCTACCCATGCAGGAATGTTTAAAAATTTGACTTCAACTGTACAGTGCGTATAAAACAAAGTGTACCAAACTTTGGTAACTCCTTTAAAAAAAAAGTCATAATCAGTATGAGTTTGAAATGTATTTCATAATAAAGAGTTTCCTGTCCAATTTCACTATATTCATAATACTTCTGCCACGGGTGACTGATCACCAGGGTCTTTAAAAAGTGATGTCAAAATCGACTTGTACAAAGGTTGGGCTGATGGAACAAAAGTGGGTCGGGCCCAGTGGCGTACGCAGGATTTTTTTCAAGGGGGGGGGGGTTTAAAATCAAAAGGGGGGGGGGTTTTCCAAAAAAACATACATAAAACATACACATAAAAAAAACTCGAGGGGGGGGGGGGTTTAACCCCAAAACCACCCCCCTGCTTACGCGCCTGGTCGGGCCATATGCAAGTGATTCTTTGTTTTTAAATTCATTTAAAAGTAAATTATCATTGTTTAAAATGATGCAATGTATCTAGGCTTTCACAAAAGCTAGTTTTAATACATATATGATCATGTTTAATTATTTTAAACAGCCTACTAACTTCTTGTCTTATGATATCTAAGTTCTCCCTCGTCACATGTCCACTGCGCCATTTCACACGCGTAAGGACTAAGGAGTATAAGCAGGCACGTAGCCAGAGTTTGATGTTTGGGGGGAGGGGGGGGGCACATACATCGATCGGGGTAAAAAAAGGGGTCTAAAAAAGTTCAACCGATCTTGGAAATTATTAGGGGGCACGTGCCCCCCCCCCCCCCCCCCCCCGTGGCTACGTGCCTGAGCATAAGGAGCATAAGGGTCCGTATTCAGTTAACTTCTTAAAGGGACTTGGTAACATTGTTCAGATGAGAGATATTGGTGCTAAGGTAGTGACTTCAATGCTAGATGTATAATTAAAGAGAATCTGACAAATTTGAGTGAAAACGGACCATTATTCATAGTACAAATTGGGCAAAACTGATCTGATCGATTCCTTCATTCTCCCAACTATATTATTACAATTTAATTACATTTCAGGTGAATGTAAATTGTCACAAAGCAATAAAATGGCTCTACATTCCATTCCAGACATTTAAGTGTTGACAGATTTTTTATAGCCTGTTTTATGTCTTTTTTTCAATGGAAAAACGGTTGGAAAAATTAAAAAATGGTTGGGAGAATTTACTGTTAATCTTTGTGGTTTGAGAATTTTTTCAGGATTTTTTGCATGTCAGAGGGTTAGTACAGTAGAAGGAATATAGTAAGTAACATTTTATACAAAAATTAAGCAATTTTTTCATCAACCTTAAACGATGTTACCGAGTCACTTTAAAGGGATCGTTTAACAATGTTAAATCTGAGATACACGGCCCTACGTGTTATCATTGTCTGTGATATGGTGTAATATTGAAGCCCTAAAAAAATTGCGCTTCAAAATGATCAAGAAGTGCCTCAAAAAAGTAAAAAATCTTTGAGTGACCGGTTTTACCATACTCGTTTTCCCCAATAGACTGTAGTGTTATGAAAACCGTCAGGCGAACGGTTTTTCAAAATGTGTTTAGAAAACTACATGGGGTATGGACTATGTTGCGTGTTAACTAGTAATCCCACACAATTCTCTTTTTTAATTAAACTACTAAAAAGCAGTATCCCTCCAGACAAGAAAACACTTAATAAATGATCACATCCAGACAAATTGATTATGGTTAAAAACTGGTTCTATATTCTATAATTTCACATAAGAAACAATGATTACAGAATTATCAAAAACCTCTTCTGTCTATCTCAACAGTGACAGACAATTAAACTACCACTAGGCCCTTGGTAGTTACTATTAATAATCAAACATAGATAACTTCCAACAGCACAGATAATATAAAGGAGACTCAACTTAGTCACTATGGTATTAATGATTACCGCTTAATACAAGTCTCGAAATATCAGGAGTCCTGTTCAGTACAACTTAAGACAGTACTAAAACAAGTCAGTTAAATATCATTCACACTCCATGAATAATAACAGTCAAGAAAATACTACTCAAATCTAAGCGTTTAGATTTACCTACATAGGCACGAAATATTGTGGTTCAAGAAACCACTAAACAAATCTCTACTTGTGTATGTGTACGGAATGCACAACACGAGAATACAACAATATATCGGTGGATCTAGACTATAGCAGATCTAGATCAGTAGACCAGGCATAGGCCTAGAACTAGTGCAATTATAAACATGTAAAATATGTGTTAGTAAGCGTACGCACTCAACAACAGGCACTCAGTCACTCAAAATAAGGCATCACAATGATAAACAATGCAATGCATAAATCACAATATAATTAACGTTACGTGGGTCATTGGAGTTGAATTCAAAGTAGATCTTCTTCAAGTTCTAGATAGATGTAGAAACTAGCTAGTCGAAAACGGTGGTCGATGAGCTGGTTGTCGATCGCGTAGGATATGCAGACGATGATCGACGCTAGGTGAATACCACGATGATGAAGACAACGATGATGAAGACGACGCTGGTGAAGACAGCGATGATGAAGTCGACGATGAAGACGACGCTGGTGAAGGCAGCGATGATGAAGTCGACGATGATGAAGACAACGGTGATGAAAACGATGATGAATCAGTTAACAGATGAATACAATGATGATGCAGTCAATGTCAATAGATCAACTTCAGTGACTTGCGATGCAGGTCGAAGAATCAAATGTCGAGACAATATATATCATATGAAGTCGATGATAAAAGGTTGTCAAACAATAATGCAGGTGAGAAAAGCTTTAGATCATATTAAATGTTCTATTCTCACTGCTGGTGAATTAAGGTGTCGTCAATGCTGAACATCGAGAGAGTCAAAATATATCTTGCAAAACGTACAAAATGTAAATAGGTGAGCACGTCCACCGGGAATGGTCCGGGGACGTAGTAGTTCAATCCTCGTTGGATACAGATTTTACAGGTACAAATATCAACACAATAACAGCATGTGCGTATACCAATATCAAAACAGCTCACTGATTCCCGCACAGGAAAATCAGAAGAGCGCCAATCAACTACAGCGCGATTGGTTCAAAACAAGCGCACATGTATGTTAATTAAGCACGTGATCTAAATACTTATGAATAAATACGCGTACATCTATGTTAATTCATCATGTGATGAAAATACTAATGAATAAACATCGTTATATAATAAATCGAGTTAAAACCAGTTCTGAGGACATGGCGTAATACCAAATCCTCGAACTCTCAATGACTTCTAAAGCGGCCATTTTGGATTAAAAACACAATATGTATACCAGTGAATTATAAATGAATGCACTGTAACATTAGTCGCTACATGTGTAATTGCTATCATAAATATCTTGATAATCAGACAGGCGATCGGCTTGTAAAAGTCATGGGGTTCCTGTCTGACCTAAAGGTTTATAATTATCATTGCATCATGAGCTAAATCCAGAATTTCGTTTCAGAATCTGAGACAAAGTTACCGGATCCCTTTAAGTATGAAATCTAAAAGCGTTTTCCTTATCTTTTTGAAAAAATTTGCCTTCTCACTATAAAAGCATTGGGGCTAAGAATTCTGCCTGAGGAGTACGTAGATATTCTTAGATTTTATCGATGAAAAAGTGCTTAAATATCTTGTAGTATTCTAATACGATCTAAATATATATACTAAAGTAAGAAAACTGCCCTATATTTAAGCATACTACTTTTAAATAGGCCCGTCGGCACCGGCAGTGCTGCTTCGGATTTCGATCAAACGGAATGAAAAAAAAACATACGAAATGCGATCGATGCAGCTCGACCGCGAATTATCAGTTGACGTCGGGGGCGCAGCGCGCAGGGTCAGGAGCACCAATTCGTGAGAAAATATTTAGCGGCGAAACAGCTGGCCGATAATTCGCTCAGTGGGGGGGGGGGTATTTTTTTTGTTTGGCCCTCGAAAATTTGAAAAATCGCACCCACCGCCCCCCCCCCCCCCCCCCCCCCCGCCTTGAGCGCCAGGGGGGGGGGGGGCGGGGGGAATGCCCATCTCAAAAAAAAAGGTAACATTAACGTGTTTTTATACGTTTTTTTGCCACCGACCCCCACCCTGGATCCGCCACTGGGAGCGCCATCCACTGATTCTTTTATATATATATATATATATAAATATATAATACATGTTTTTCATGGTTTGTTTGGTTTGTTTGGTGGTGTTTATCTCGAATATCGAATGAAAACTTAAATGTTACTAAGCACATAATTATGCATATTAGGATAAGTATCAAAGAAGACAGTAAAGTTTCATAAAAAGGATAATATCCCCAACGAACTTTAACCATTTTGTTTAACTCAATGGCAAGGTATGCGAATGAAGTAAAGGTTGCCATAACGACGAAGAAATTATCACGAATTTCGCTTGAAATAAGCACTTGCGATTTAGTTGATATAAATATTTATTTTTTCACTGAACTGCCGAATAGACAATATAAATAAGTGAGCAATTGTTTTGGAGAATGAGATAACACACAATAATGGCTTTTGACTCACATTCATTGCTTCAAACCAAACTTGGAACAAGAGGATTTAGACAACACTTTTTGAAAAGCCTGCTGCTCAGTCGTCCGTGGCAGCACAATTATGAAGATGCTATAATTAGACAGGATTTTAGTTACTCTTTACCATGAAATATGAATCGAGGTCACATACGGTTATAACCTTTTAATCAGAAGCTACAATAGTTGGGTTCACTTTTTTTTAATCGCACTGTACAATGTGAATTAATTTTTGAATCGATTATTATATCAATCAGCAGTAAACAATGATTTATTGATCCAAGGTTAGGAACTCGGAATTTCCTTGATTGGCATTTCGCATGCTTACCTGCAGATTGGCTCTGCTTGGCCGCAATAGTTTCAGGTTTAGCACTCCCACCATCACCAGGAACACTTATAGTTGGCATAGGCTTCTCACGGGCCCCAGAGCCGAAAGACTCCACTCTGGTGTTCTTCATCGGAGCACTGAAACTATTGGATCCTTTAGGATATGAATAGTTGTACATGGTTGAGCGTAGATCTGGCTGCAGGTTTCGATAAGTGTCAGAGTTGTTCGCACCGGTATTACTTTTGGTGTGGGTGGTGTTCGGATCAGGTTTATTTTCCTTGACACTTGTTTGACATTCTTGATAAGTTTGCTTGTTTCCTAGTCTGATTCCAAAATCTTTTCTTCGGTCAAAATTGTCAGTATCATCCGAGTCAGAACCTTCCACATCCTGACTAAAAATCTGCACCGATTCTGCACTGTACCCCTCCGTAGCTCGATACAAATCATATATCACCTCATCTCCAACTCGTATTGGGTCACCCCGTCGCAGACTATCTTTTGAAACGGCAGATATGAGGAATAATACATCTCTACGTGTATTATCCTCCGTTATAATCCCAAAGCCGCCTGTGTCATTATACAGGTTTACTACTCCAGAGACATCCGATTCTATGATTTTTTCAGAATCACGATTACTCTTCTTTCTGACTTGAGACATGATGATGTTTCTGCTTCGAGATTAATCTATGCGATCACTGTTTTCCTCAACCTACAAATAAAAGAGGAGAAGATAAACTATAGTATACAGCTTGAAGGCTGGTCGTATTTTATCGAAATGAGGAATGTAATTTAAAAAATAGGCAAACAAGTAGATCTCTTCTTTGTCATAGCAGAATATGATATAGATCTGAATGTTCTTCCAAAAAAAGAAATATACACCTGTACATGATTTTACAAACATGACATAAAGCATTTGCTTCACGTATTGCACATTGTCCATATCACAGAAATAGAGCAATTCTCTAGTAAGGACAGCGGGTTTTCCCCAAGTCCACTATTTTGCAGCTACAGATCCTTGTAAGTCGTATCTATACCCCAACCTAACCCAACATCCCGGTGAAGCATTTACCAAACTAATTACAATCCCCCTTTTTCGCCATCTTCATAACTTTAGCCCCCCCCCCCCCGAATCAAACAAACAAACAAAACTCGTCCGATCTACTGACCCCTATTCTTAACTAGCAATTTCTGAAAAACGACAATTCTTAAATCTGAATACATTTGGCACATACCTTATAGATGTAAAGTTCAGCTTTAGCCTCTATATACATTTATATGTTGAACAAAATTCATGACTTAATCTTACCTTATACCCATATAATATCTGTTCAAATTCCCCATACTCTTTATACTTGTAAAAACACAATACACATACTGCATTCTAGAATATGTAATTCTTGTTTTATATCTTTAAAACAATTTGTTTAATGCTTGTGGCACCCTGTACCCGTAATCATATACTGCACGTTTTTTGGTAATGCATATCCTCACAAAGTTCAATACATTTGCATATACATTATACATGTATATACATATTTTCATTCCTGTATTAACTTTTAGTGAGTTTCAAAGTCACAATGAACGAAGGTGCAAGATACATAGTCATAATATCAAGACTATGATAGGCATATAATATTTATAATGAACATACATAAATATTCAGCACATGTCAAATACTTGTAACACTTGTTCTCCTTTTAAAATAATATTTAGCTTCAACAACTGTCAAGTAAAACATTAAAAATATAATAACACTTATCGAAAAACTATGTTACTAAAAGTGTGTGTGACACTCACAAAATGAAAAACATAGGTTGCATGCATTGCTGCAAATATAGAATGCGTACAAGATATACATTTCATACATGAATTATCTTCATTTTCTGCAATCAGTCCTTCTACAGGATAAATTTCCTAATAGTCTTTCCTGTGAATTTGTCATTGTTCACTGCATTGAAGTTCACCTTCACGCAAATTGTGAAACTAGGCAGAGTTAGTCCTCCTATCAGAAGAAATTGCATCGTCCTAATTTTTCGCAAGTTGAAACCTCAGTGATGTGCTTGAAGCTATCCTGAATAACATTGTAGATTCGCGAAAATCGTTTAATTTGCGTTGAGTGACTGAATCCATCCTCAATCTAAAGAATAATATCACGATTCCTTTTTTCCTATCACACAAAACAGAAGTGAAGCTGTTTTTCACACACCCATTCGGCCAATGTGTGGTATTGCCAATTTGATGAGTGTAAATATCGCACTGTGTGTTGTTTATTCGTCAGGCATCAACGCAGGGATCGTTACCAATTAAAGTAGGCATGATATATATATATATATATAAGAGAGGGAGGGGGTTACAGAACTACATAGTAAAAAACGGTATAATTATTCTATGAACTATGTAATAAATAAAACAATAATGAATCCTATAAAGTAATGAGGCTATCATCTTCTTTTGAATTGCAATATCTTCACAATATCAAAAAAGGGGCTTTCACAAATACATTCCGGGGCCCGAACGGCGAGTGAAAACAGATATTTTGGGAATTTTCGGCCAGTGTCTCGGTGGCTCCTGTACGGTTCCTATGGGCGCCGGGGCATTTTTTTAAGCCGTACGGGCGGCGTGGTGCTGAGTTGGCTGCTCCCAATTCTACCAGGGTTTTTATATGACCGTAAGGCCGTAAAGCCTGTAAAGGGCCCGTTGGGGCACCTTACGGGTCCCGTGCGGCCTCCGAGCGGTGCCTGCACGGGGTCCTCCTGATTTTTGTTCCTGTACATTCTCAATGTACAACGCCTTTCAATACAGAGGGGCGGATGTCAGAGGACACATAGTTCAATGCGCCGCATGGCAGCCCGTGGGGCATCATACGGGCGCCTTGACGACCTCTGCCGGGCCCCGGGAGCCAAGGGGTGCACATGTTCATCGAATGGAGCCCGTACGCTTACCAGTCGGCACCTGGCCGGCGCCAGACCGGCGCCCTTACGGGCGCCTTGCATTTTCACTCGACCAACTTTCACCAGGCACCTCCCGGGCGCCGCAGAAAATGTGACCACATATGCCGTAGGAATGAAAATCGGCAGGGTCCCGTACAGTCTCTAAAATCACCGGCAAGCCGCCGGGTAGGGAAAATCGTACTGGGCCCGGTGTATAGATGACCTAGGCATTAACAAGTCATATTAATTTTCTATGGGAAATACGGCCCATGGCAATCAATGAAACTGCGACCCAGTTGACAAGACGCCTTTTCTGTATAAGGATTATAAATCCAAGTTTTCAACATACTAAATGTAAATGTATAGAAAATGTAAATGACACTAAGATGGTGAGGAGCTGACGTGAAGTGGTGATGAAGTAATACTCCATTTTATCCATAGAAAACTTACACGATGCTGGAGTGGTGAAAAGTTAGCATCGGGTGGTGAAGAATTAACATTCCAGTTTATACATGGGAAATGTACATGATGTTGGGGAGGTGAAAAAGTATATCCGTCATAATTAATATACACATAACGGTAACTTGGTGAATAATTTCTGTGATTTGGTGAAGTATCAATATTACATGCTACTTTTCCAAAATAAAATGTATATGACTTGCTTATGGTTAATTTTTTTTTCTAGTTTCCTTATAATAATAATAAGATTCATCTTTTTTATTTTATTACATAGGTCATAGAATAGTTATGCTTTTTGTTACCACTCCTCCTCCCTCTCTTATAACCATCATGCCATCATGCATTCATCATGCGCTGATGCCTGACGGATACACAAAACATGTGAATAGCATATAGCGGTTGTATGTGTACAATGCGATCTCATCGAGTTAGCAATTCCACACCGGTGGACTTTGAATGCACGTATACCTTCGTCTCCGATATTGTGTGTGAAAAACAGCTTCATCCTCAAAGGAGGGTGACACTGGGCTCGCACCTCAAGGTGATTTAATTCACACAAACTCACAAAACACAATTTGGAAATCCATGCACTACTTGGATTCCCACGGTCAAAAGGTTGCTCGAATGATCGAGCGATCAATAGTGTCAATGTACAAATGACAAACATAAAGTGATAGAGGGGGCGCTTTGCCCGCAACTTTTTCAAGAATCGCTCATATTGAGCATATTCAACATACTTAAAGAGAATGTCCAAGGATTTAAAAATCTAATTTTAATGTCATTATTGCAAAGATGACACTTTGCTTGGCCAACGTTATCAAAAGCCAATGCTTGGAAACATTCGAAGTAATGATTGTTTACAATTACAAAACGCTTAGATACAGCCCCGACATAGCACCTGAAAGGGCTCTCCGGTCGCTGCTGAGATATGACGTCACATGTCGAACGTGATGTGCACAAGCAGACGATGTCCAATGACATCTCACACAATTTCAGTGCCTGTTTTGTCATCTTTTCTTCAGTTATTTCTCTCACTTCAATACCCTCAGGCGAAATGTTTAATCGATTGCCTTACTCTAAACCCCGTGCATAGTATTATTTTGATGAAAAATGCAAAGATACAACAAAAAAAAAGGCATCCGTCGCTTGTAAACAAAATAAGACGCCATTGTATTTTCAGCTGCATACACCGCGGCATGTTCGGCGTTTCAAGAGGAAACAAATGACGTCCATGCTATCATTCTGGAGATTTTTTAATTTGAAAGTGTGGTTTCTTTGATTGATCATTAACCCCTATCCTGTGTATTTGCAAACAAAAGAATTTAGTTATCAGACTGGGGGTCATATCCCTTTTTGAATGGTGTAAAATTCCATCACATTTATATACACTAAACTCATTATAATTTGAGAAATAAAAGCATTGCAATTATGTTCATTCTTTGTGGGATGTCGTCTGCTTGGGTAGGGTTGGTTCATATTGTGACGGCATTAAAACATCGTTATTTTTCCGGCGAATCTCCCGCATATCCCAGATGCTATGGAGGTTGTTTTATTTGTATTTTTATAAATCACCCGATATGTAGTTGACCTAAGACTTGCATGATGGCCATCTGTTAGCTTTCCAGTTTCTAGTAATACGCTATTTGCCATATTTGTGATTTTTCTATGAACCCGCACTTTAACAAGTGGGTACAGTGAAACGCTCAAATTTGCCACTGCATCTAGTTGACACGCCTTATGCACATGCCTCAATAAGCTACCGGTACTGTGTTGTGACCTCACGATCGAAGTCGTCATTTCCTGCGAACACTTTGCTTACTCTACCCATCAGCCCCTTCTTTGGTAGCTCGTCAGCAATCAAGACTATGTCTCCTATCTTGAGGTTCCTCATCTAGTTCTGCAAAACTTGGCGTCTTTGCCTAGGTTGCTCCCTCGTCCGGCGCCATAACAGGTCCGCTAAACACTGGACCTGTCTCTACCTTCGACGACCATAGGAATACCCCTGAAACAAATCAGGAGGTAGAGTGTTGCTCTGTCGGAATAGAAGCAGATGGTTCTGGGTCGGTGGCTCTGGATCTCTTACATCATCAGAAGTCAGTGTGAGAGGACGACCATCGATGATGGATTCGTCGAGAGACATCATGGTACATAGAACTTCGCCATCGAATACTTGCTGCTTCATAACAACAATCATCACATACCTTGTTGTTCGTATCTGCCTCTCCAATATGCTGCTTCTGCATTAGTTTGCTGACGGGGTGTTGAATCGCAATTAAAATCCCTTCTGCAGAAGATGCTCGTGTATTTTCTTCTGGTTCACCTTTTCCCTCTCTCTCTCTCTCTCTCAGCTTACGCCGTTATCACATTTAACCAGTTCTGGCCTTCTTCTACGGGAGATGAATCTCTGCGAGGCGCTCAAGACCGAGTCTGTGCCCATGGATTGTAGAGTCTCGATGTGGACCGCTCGAATGACCTCCTCTACATCTGTCTGTCTCTAAAAACAATAGAATATTGCGCTAGTTGTACTAGTTAGTTTCTTTGGGTGTAGCTCCTGCTATGACTAAACAGTTTAATCCTAGAGATGCAGGTCCTGTTGCATTTTGCTGCAGATAAATGTCACTTGTAGCTGTGCCGTTGAAGCCGTAGCCAGCTGTCGCCTTTGTTTTCTTTTTTCCTCCCACTGTTCCACTCTCCTCTGATCAATCCTCTGTATACCTGTCTTCACATTGCGTCTCCTTTGGGGCGGTCTGAAGCATTGGCTTCCCAGTTTGTAGGGTTGATTTCACTGGCTTTCGTATCCCTCTTGCGGTACTAGGACACCTATCCTCTGGACATCCACCCCGGATAACCACCCCAGTCAACTACCCCCGAGGGCAACCACACTCTAGGATGACTACCCCCCGGGTCAACTACCTCTCGGACAACTACCCCCCCCCCCCAGACTGCTACCCCTTAGGACAACTACCCCACAGACAACTATCCCCAGACAACCATCCTCTAGGACAACTACCCCCGGACAACTATCCTAGGGTAGTTGTCTAGTGGGTTGTTGTCTGGGGGTAGTTGTCCAGGGGGTTGTTGTCCTGAGGGTAGTCGTCCTAGAGGGTGGTTGCCCTAGGGGGTAGTTGTCCTATAGGTAGTTTTTTTTAGGGTGAAGTTGACTGGGGTGGTAATCCGGGGCTGGATGTCCAGGAGTAGGTGTCCGGATGCGCCCTCTTGCACACATCCTTGAAGCGAAGGACAGGTCTTCCAACATCATTGGTCCCAGTCGCTCTTTTCGTACATGTCTTTGGGAATGCGGCCGTCTTCCATTCTACTGACATGACCAAGCCACCTCAGTCGTCGTTGTGATAGAGGTGTATACAGACAACAATTCCCTCAGATATCTGCTTACATATGCTAAGTTGGGAGCATCCGAGATCCGATGGGCTGCATATGGAAACGTTTGCTTGGATTTGTCTCATAAAAGAAGTTGACCACAAACTGACTCCCACACGGTGTTGAGTGCTCAGGGGTCACGGGCCACTGGCTTCATCGGGCAGGTAGTTCCATTGTGTGAATGGGTAAATTAACTATTACAAAATGAGGGGACACATTACATTGTACAATAGGGATACACATTGTTTTCATTGTGCAGAACATACTCTTTTATTGACTTACTTATTGAATGAAACTATAAAACCAAAATGCATTTTTGTATTCTAACAATTATTGGAGTACAAAGAATAAACACCTGGGAAGGAAGCATTCATAAATTTGAATAAATATAGTTGATAAACGACTTCGCATGAAGCTATAAAACCAAAATTTTATTTGAGTTTTGGCAATTGGAGTACAAAGAATGATAGCTTGTGAATGAAATGCTTGGCTTTAATGTAGGATTTTCCGGTCAAATTCGCGAGTTTGTCATTTCAATTAATTTGTCTTGTGTTCAAATTCGACGGTTTTAGTGCTGTCAGATATATCTTGGGTTTATATTCCTTTTTCAAGTATTCAAATCTATGAAGTTTTCGTTAGAATCTATGTATGTTTCATTCAAATTAATGAATAATGTGCTTCTTTCGCTATTTGGTCATTCGATTTGGCGCAACACGATTTCTGACATCGCGAAGGTGTACTTTTAGCATTCGAATTCATTTGTAGCATTCATATTAGCACTTTGTGCACTTAAATTGATGGTCAATATACATTTCTCGTTTATTACACACCTTTTATAGTTCTTTTTTTTTCTTTCAAGATTGTTTGTTTCATGTGTATTTCACCATATCTTCTTTTCTTGCATTTATACACTTTATATACTTTTAGATTTATCTGATATTCATCATCCTTTAAGTTTGATTGTTAAGAAGAAACAAAAAACAACTTACATCTACAGACTTGATGGTGTCAATATTTTTGTAAATTTTCATGTATGGAAGTTGTTTGTCTTGTGTTTCATCATAAATTTATCACAATTTCATTATGGAGGAATGGTACAATATTGTGACTGGGGTAGGTATTTTTGTGTCCCCTTTTCCGGGGTATATGAACATGTCCGTACAGAAATGCCATATCCCTTGATTTCGCCCCTTCTTTACCTAATGTCTGACTACACCCATATGCATTGTTCTCAAAATTAATAAATGGAATCAAAGAAAAGACCCTAATGGCAAATCATGCATTTAATTGCATTTTTTTAAAACTGTAAACGTGGGTTGTTTTTCTTCCCTAACATTTCTAACTTGAATAACATAATTCGAATACGAATGACAGGTGTTAATTTGAATGATAAAAAGGACGCCTCGACAAGTGACGGTTAATTTGAATGCTAGTTGAGCAGTTTCTTAATTAAATGACAGATCTATGAAATTCTTAATTGAATACCAAAACGGGAAAATTTAATGATAATGTGCATGGCAAAGCCAATCTGCGCTAACTTAAATGCACAGTAAATGAATTCGAATGACAAACTCGCGAATTTCGCCGGGAAATCCTATAACACAAACACCTGGGAAGGAAGCATCCATACATTTGAATAATTTAGATGATAAACGACTCCGCATGTGGACGTTTGATGGAGTAGAAAGCAATGGATTATTAACAACACGAACCCATTTAACAGAATGTCGGAACGTAAAGTAAATTTGGCGCGGTTGGAAAATGCATCTTTCTACCCTGCGAGTTTAATGGTAAGATCCAGTAAATTAAAACAGTAAAATGGCTCTTATTTTAAAATTACTCATTAAATAAAACCCAAAACTTCAGTGATATCAGACAAAATATGTTATATTTTGCTATAGGATTTCCCGGCCAAATTCGCGTGTTTGTCATTCGAATTCATTTACTTTGCATTTAAGTTAGCGCAGATCGGCTTTGCCATGCCAATTATCATTCAATTTTCCAGTTTTTGTATTTAATTTACGATTTTGGTCGAAGGGTTTCATAGATCT
The DNA here is from genome assembly GCA_035222895.1 of Strongylocentrotus droebachiensis. Taxonomy (NCBI): domain Eukaryota; kingdom Metazoa; phylum Echinodermata; class Echinoidea; order Camarodonta; family Strongylocentrotidae; genus Strongylocentrotus; species Strongylocentrotus droebachiensis. The sequence goes on from JAVYIG010005553.1 coordinate 94,987, forward strand.
GTCATTCAATTTAGAAACTGCTCAACTAGCATTCAAATAAATATTCACTTGTCGAAGCGTAATTTTTATCATTCAAATTAACACCTGTCATTCGTATTCGTAATATTTTTGTATTCAAGTTAGGAATGTTAGGGGGAAGAATTGCAACAAACCTTTACATTTTTTTAATAATGCAGTTAAAATGCATGATTTGCCATTGGGGTCTAAGCTGTTATTCCGTTTATTCATTTTCAGGACAATGCAGATGGGTGTAGTCAAATATAAAGTAAAGAAGGGGTGAAATCAAGGGATATGGCATTTCTGCACGGACATGTTCATATACCCGGAAAAGGTGGGGGTACCCTCAATCGCCCCTTTTTACTACAGACTCGGAATTTTTCAAAAGTAATTTACATCGTCTCTTATACCCAGCACACCCCTCTGTTTTTCTTAAAGAGTTTCATAGTTTACGTGCCCGCCAGCAGATCGATGGCTAAAGACATAAATAATGAATCATGTTCAAATTGTTGACTGTAGTCCGTACCCCAGTCACAATATTGTACCCTTCTTCCATAATGAAATTATGATGAAATTATGATAAATTTATGATGAAACATAAGACAAACAACTTCCTTACATGAACATTTACAAATATACTGAGATATTATGATGAAATTATGATAAATTTATGATGAAACATAAGACAAACAACCTCCTTACATGAACATTAACAAATATACTGAGACCATCAGGTCCGTAGATGCGAGCGGTTTTTTTCTTCTTAACAATCAAACTTAAATGCTGATGAAAGTATAAGTGTATAAATGCAAGAAAATGAAATATGATGAAATACACATGAAAAAACAATCTTGAAAGAAAAAGAATGAGCTATATAAAGTGTGTAATAAACGAGAAATGTATATTGACCATCAATTTAAGCGCACAAAGTGCTAATTTGAATGCTACAAATGAATTAGAATGCTAGAAGTACACCGTCGCGTTGTCAGAAAATCGTGTTGCGCCAAATCGAATGACCAAATAGCGAAAGAAGCACATTGTTCATTGATTTGAATGAAACATACGTAGATTCTAACGAAAATTCCATAGATTTGAATACTAGAAAAGGGAATATAAACCCGAGATATACCTGACTGCACTAAAACCGTCGAATTTGAACGCAAGACAAATTAATTTGAATGACAAAGTCGCAAATTTGGCCGGGAAATCCTATAATAATTAAAAAAAGATGTATTAACATTGTGAAAGTGTAGCATTTTACGATAAAAGACACCGATTCAGCGAAGATGACGTCATTAGAACCTGTTTATGTGCGCTTGCTTCAGGAAATTCAAGGTCAAAAGGTCAATTCAGACGCAGATAAGTTATTGGCCAAGCCTTTTTGTTTCCTTTCAGTATTCCGACAAAATTATACAATCAATCAAAACAAGTTTAATACCGGAAGAAAGCTAACGATTAGTATTTTCATTAACCGCTTGCCCCAAAGTCGCTTGACCACAGTGAAACTAGTGAGAGCTTGCGAGAGCGGCCAAATTGTGTGTGAAACTCGCTATTTTCTCTTCGCCAACGCAAAAAGAGACGACATTGTGACGATCTTGGAATATTCTGTTTCATTTGGAAGAGCGGAAACCGACTCAAGGGCAACTTATGAAAGAGCCGAAGCCAGTATAGCAAGCTTGTCAACTGCTGGAAAAAGATCAATGAAGGCGTGGGAGAACTGTACAGGGCTATCAAGGAGACTGGAAAGGATGTAAAGCAATTGCTACTTCCTATATGCCTCAGAAAACAAGTTTTGCAGGCAGTCCATGACAATGTGGGTCACCAAGTATCAGATAAGACCATGGACTTTACAAGGAGATGTTATTGGCCGGGAATGACCAAAGATGTTTCCGACTTTTGCCAAAAGTGCGAGAGGTGTACGATAGCCAAAGCAGGAAAGCGCCTCCATCCAACCATGGGATCCGGCCCTTATCGGTTCTGGAACGCAGCAATAGTGGATTAGAGAGTGTCCTCGTTTCAACTGATGTTTTCACCAAATTCACCCAAGCTATTCCCATACGAGATCAAAAAGCTACCACGGTTGCCAAAGTCCTGGTACGTGACTAGTTTGTGAGGTTCGGAGACCCTCGAAGGATCCACAGTGATCAAGGGCGGATATTTGAAGGAAAGTTGATACAGGAGCTTTGTGAGGTTTATGAGATCACCAAGAAATGGCCAGTGTGAGCGCTTTCACCGAACCCTACATGACGAACTACGCACACTACCCGTTGGCAAGAAACATAAATGGGTAGAGCCGTATCCGGACTCCTACCCCCTGGACATCCACCCCCGGATAACCACCCCCAGTCAACCACCCCCAGTCAACTACCCCTAGGACAACTACCCCCTAGGACAACTTCCCCCGGACAACTTCCCCTGGACAACTATCCCCTAGGACAACTACCCCCGGACAACTACGGGGGTAGTTTTCCTAGAGCGTAGTTGTCCTAGGGAGTAGTTGTCTGGGGGTAGTTGTCCGGGGGTAGTTGTCCCAGTGGGTAGTCGTCCAAAGCAAGGGTGTCGATTTGTATCCGTGGTTGGGGGGGATGATAGGTGCCAAAATATTTTCGGCAATGGATCAAAGCAACCAAGAAGTAGAAGCGTGTGGCAGGTTGCACCCCCTCCCCAAGCCCCGCGAAGCGCGGAAGCTCTGACGTTTCATCAGATAATTAAAGAAAGAAGACGATTCGATGTACCATTCTAGACTCTTAATCCGTGTATGAATTCAGTTTTTCCCCCCCCCCCCCCTCCCTTGCGAAGCGCTGAAGATTTGACGTTTCAATACATTTTTACTCTTAATCCTTGTCTGTTTTCATTTTCGCCCATCCAGGGCGAAGCGCGGAAGCTTTACAGTTTCATTAAATTATTAGAGAAGGAAGACGATTCGTTGTATCGTGTCCTGGTCTGAATTCAGTTTTCGCCCTCCCGCGCAAAGCGGGGAAGCTTTGACGTTTCATTTGATTATTACTCTTAATCCACGTCAGAAATCATTTTCACCCATCCCCCGCGTAGCGCGGAAGCTTTCACGTTTCACTATTTTATTACAGAAAGAAGACGATTCGTTGTACTGTTCTCTATATATATTAATCTTTGTCTGAATTCAGTTTTCCCACATGATGTACGTATGGAACGTTCGTTCGCAAATCTTTGCATGCACAGCCCGAGTGGTGGGTAGCATGTTATCTCCCGGCAGTGCTTGTCGCAATAACTCCTGGAAAGGAATTGTATACTACTGTTAGTGTTAACGGCCACTGATTAGGCCCATTATTGACTATACAAAATATACGCTCTTCCTGGCTATTTTGGAATTTGCCAGTTTGCAACAGAAATGGAGAAATGCGAATTTTGTTGAAAATCATGTGATAGCCTATCACGAACATTTATAAATCACTTGTATGAAATTGAAAATAAGTTTTTTTTTTTTTTTGGGGGGGGAGGGCCTAGCGCCCCCAAGCCCCCCACCAGAACGCCAGTGACATAGGCCTACATCAGCTTTTCAATAAAACTTAAATAATTTGTGACATAATGATCTTTCTCCAAAAATGAAAAATGTTTTAGGAAGTATCAGGAAATGAAATGAGTGAAAAAAAGGGTGAACGGAAACAACAAAGCAACTAGTGAACTATTTTACTTATCAGTCATACTGATGTCCGTAAATCTTTCTCTTTGTCTCCGATCTCATCACGAATTCGTCACAGAGTTCATCTATGTTTACACTGTCCAGGATTGTCTGATGTGCATTGCAGATTCCTACTTTTACGCTTCGCGCTTAACATTTAGCTCGTTGTTTTTTAACGCTGCGTCTTTGTATTTGGCGCACTGCATTTCTATATGTTGATTGAACAAATTGAATAAATTCATCAATTCCTGATGAAGCCGTATGAGCGAGAATTCAATTTATTCTTGTCTCATATACGGTTGTCTCATTTACTTCGTATGTATGTATTATGAAAATGAGATAGCGAAATATGTATATTGATGGTCATCTTGCGAGTAATAACAATTAACTACTCTCATCGGGCTCTCATCACTAATTTTTTTTTTTTTTTTTTTTTTGAGGGTGAATTATTGGGGGGGATGATTGTACAGGCCACCCCCCCCCCCCACCTGAAATATTGGGGGGGGGGGATATATCCCCCCATCCCCCCCCCCCCCCCGGGATCGACACCCATGGTCCAAAGGGTGGTAGCTCTAGGGGGTAGTCGTCCTAGGGGGTAGTTGTTCTAGGGGGTAGTTGACTGGGTGTGGTTATCTGGGGGTAGATGTCCAGGGGGTGGGTGTTCTAGAACCGCCAGAGCACCTCCCTGAAATGGTTTATGCTTACAACTGTATCCCACACTCTTCGACAGGATATTCCCCTCACTAAAAATTTTGGAACACTACAAAAATCGCTCTCCTTGCAGACTTTTTCCCGTAAGGCAAAAATGTATTTAATTGCTCGATATTGATACCCTCTCTTGTATTTATGTGTAAAATGACCTCTTGTGGAATTCAATGACATGTTTGTATGTGTGTATGTTTGTATTTTGACCACTTACGTACATGCCTCAGCTGTTGCTATTACCATATGTATATTCCCAGGACAATGCTGTCGGATAAAGCTGTTGTTTGTTTGATGATTTTGCTTGTTTGTAATGATATGTACCCGCTGTCTATTTTAAAATTGTAGTACTTCGTCATTTTATTATGTAATCACAGACACATGCACAACCCAATTGAGGTAACTTTCTCTTTATAAGTGAACATGCCTTCCTATACTTAATTCTCTCCTCGTTTTTTTTTCTTTCTTTTCTCTGTCCCATTTACTATTTTTATTCTTTCCTATCAACTTTCTGTAATTTTCATAATAATATCTATGATGTTCTTTCGGTAACTGTGTTAATTTATTATGGGCGTTCCCAACTCAAGCTATGCTTTCCGGGTTTTCGCCTCCTTCCGTATCTTAATTATTTACTGTATACTCTATGTTGAAATAATTGTTACATATATCATGTATATATACATTGTGTTTCATATTGTACTGTTGAGAAGGAAATAAATGTTAATAAATACAAAATACAAAATACTATCTGTTTTTCGGTAGAGATCTAGTCTTCCCAGTTGATCATCTAGGGCTGGGGATATCACCCAAATGAAGATAAAGCACAGTTTGAAGAGTGGATCGCATAGAATCACTCAAGGTTGGACGATGCTTTCCAGAGGGCAGCCCAAATGACTGAACGGGAAGCCCTACGAAGAAAAGCTAGGAATGACAAGAATGCCACGGACATGGATCTTCTTATCGGAGCTCGCGTCTTTATCAGGAATAGAAGGATTAAGATAAAAGATGTATGGGATCCATAATCATACAGGGTGATTCATCGCCTCGAGACAGGGGTACATACATATATTGTCCAGCCATTAACTAGTGGGAAATCATCCAGAAAGATTCTTCATAGAAGAGATTTGCTTGATTCCAAGGCAATGGCTGAGCTTGAAGCCTAGCAAAACGAATCATATCTGTGTCTGAATTTGTTAGTGAGTCGGATAGTGACAGTGAGTCAGGGGATTCAATTCAATTTCAGTTTATTGTCCAATATTGGAAATTTGTTTTGCTCACATTTTACAAACGTACGAAGAATCAAAATAACTTAACATACATAATATACAGTGCGTCCCAGAAAAAACGAAACCGAGAACTTCATATATCACGCATAAGTGATTAAAAGCAATTTGAAGAGAGGAAACCAAAAATTCATTTGGCGGGCGGTATCTGAATTTCAAGGAGAAAATCACATTTCTAGAAAGGTCAATTTCTGCCCTTTCATATGACACCTCAATCAGGAAAAATGAGCCAGGAATAACAAAGTTCTGTTTGTTTAAAGTAATGCTTGCATTTCCACAATTTGATCACACGGGTTCGTTTTTACTGGCTGCCTGCCGTTGCAACGAACAGAGTTGACAAAAGACTCCGTTTCGTTGAAGATCAGCCATGCATCAGGTCTCTCGTCTTCTTTGTGCATGGCAGATCGTCGGCGTAGCATGAATATTCATGTTTTTGCTTACCTCGACAAAATGTTTGCTTTTACTAAATGGAAAAATTACGATGGGGGGTTGGATGAAATGGACATAATGAACCAAGCAGAAGTGATCTATGATAATTCATGCTTCTTATCCTTCGTGTGCTTGACCTATAATATTACAATCGCTTGACAGACCGAGTCCAAAGTTCGACTTGTTTCACATTTGTATTATAGGCAATGGCGAGCTTGCAACCTATTTTGAAAAATTACGGTGGGTGAACTTTAAAAACCCAATGAGACATGAGGGCTCCAATGAAAGAGCTAATGATAACGTACGTCGGATGGATGTGCTTTTCGTTTAAACAAAAAATGAATTTTTAACGATTTAAAAAAAAACGTCCATAGGCTAACATGTTAGGCTGCTGACTCTGACGATAGGGGGCGTTGTGAAATGAGACTAAACGGAGCAATATGGGCGCCGATAGCACACATCCCTGGGGCGACCCGGTATTTACTGTGATCAGATCTGACGAAAATTTTTGTAATTTTTCCCTTTGTGTACGATTTGACAAGAAATTCTGTATCCACAAAATCAAAGAAGATCTAATGTTCATTAGTTTCAGCTTCTGAACCAACATGTGGTTTTGAATCGTGTTGAAAGCAAACGAAAAATCTATGAATGAAATCCGTACATAGCAATCAGCTTTATCAATGTTTTGTGATACAAAATATATAAGTGAAAGTATGGCATCATTTACAAAATTATTTACATCAATATCCTTTAACACACTAGTAAATAAGAATTGCAGTACTGTGAAGTCTGCAGAAGCATCAGCGTTAAGAAGACCTACTCCTATCCCTCCAATCGCTGTAGAGATGACGCAGGAAGATATGGTAGTTCTGAGGTTCCTTGTCGAGAGATAAAAGATGAAAATGTCCCACCCGAAGACCCTGTTTATCCAGGTGATGAAGGCACTGTCGCGGCAGAAATTTCTCAAAATCTGTATGTCCCAGCTGAAGTTCCTACGCAACAAGTTGACGATGCTCTCGATTCGATGAACCAGGAAGAGCAACCATCTGTATCAGATCAAGACGCTACTCAGAACGAACCAGTGTTAAGAAGGTCGACAGGGGTGAAAGCAGGATGCAATCTCAACCCTTACAACTTGCCTTGGTCTGCAATTCGAGAGGCGACAGTTAATGTCCCATCTCGGGTCCCAGACTCGAATATCTCTGCTGACAAGTTGCACAGTCTAATCTACTTATTATGCAGATGTTAAGCAGTTTAAAGGAGATACATGTATATACTATTGACTATAGAGAAACAATCTTTTAGCAGGGAAGTGTGTAACATGGTAAACCAGTACATGAGTGCTTTAATACTGCCCCCCCCCCCCCCGAATGACATATTCGGGGGTTTACTTGTTCAGTTTTGAGAAATAAAGAGAAGACTTAAATTCTGCGCATCGTTTTGTGGTCTTTTCCTGTGTAACTGTGTTACATTAATATGATAAAATAGGGTAGGTGTAGGGAGTTGGAGACCGCAGGGAATTGGAGACCACCAAGCTTGAACCCATCACTGTCTGTCCGTGTTGGCTCCAATATTGCTATAGCGCCATTTGTGGCCTTTAACAACCATATTGCATATATCAAATTCATTTCGAAGACTACAATGCGTCTTTCTCCGAGAAAATTGGCAAAATTGACCAAGATAACCAATTTTGATCGTAAAATTTTGCTCTGATATAAAAACACAATTTTCACTGAATGTTGTGGTGTATGCAGATATTTAGGGGTGGCTCTTAAAAAGTAGTTTTAAAAGGAAGTTTATGAAGTGTGCCAACCATCACAGAAAACTTATGGACAATGTGTGTTGTGAATGGGTATTGCAATGCACATTATGAATGGTGTCTGATCAGAAGTGTAGGCAATGGGGGACACCAGGTCCAAGATGGGGTCGTTGGTTGTGAATGTCGAGTATACCGAGGACAGTCAATGACCCGATTTTGGTTAATTGAAGTTTATTTATTCCACATTTTACATAAAAAACAGTTTAAATTCTGTATTTTTTATTTTTTATACAGGCGTATAAGAGTAGATTTCACACCACACACAAAAAAATCAAATCAAATCAAATGTACGGAAAATAAGTACGAAATTTCGAAATATATAGATAAGACAGGCAATGTAAAAAACAATGTAAAATATGGGAAGCCTAAATAAAAAGCATAGCTTTTATGTAAATAGGCTCCCGCACTGAGTAACACAATATAGTAGGTCTGGATTTAAAAGGTATTATACGAGGCAAAAGCGCAGTAGTATAGTATGAGATTCTAGAGACGTACAAGGAGAGTGAATTTGAAAAGAAGAAAAAAAGAGAATAAAGAGTAAAGAAAATAATATAATAATGATAATTAGGAGAAGGTGAATAAGGGAATAAAGAAGAAGAAGAGGAAGACGGAAAAGAAGTAGAAGAAGAAAAGGCAGAAAAGAAAAAGAGAAAGCAAATTGATGAAATCAATGGCATTGTAAACATGTACAGAAATATTTTGGGCCACATTGTTTTAAAATCGATTCAAAATTACGGTAAATTCATTGGCAGCATGTATTTCTTTCAAACAGTGTTTGAACTAACAATAACAATCCCATTTCCATTCATATTGTATTTAAAATGTCTTGATTTGTAACTGTCCCTTATTACCTTCACATGTAGGTAATGAGAGACCTTTGGTGATGACGTCATTAATCATTGTTATCTTATTAATCAGTTACATCATGACCACAATTTTGTTACCAAATAAAGAGAAGAAGTTACTGAAGAGAATACAAAACTTTCTGTATATGTAACATTTTTCGTGTTTATGTAAATTATGCAAATGTGCTTAAGGGTCTCCAAATCCCTACACCTACCCTATTATGTTTTAGACTATGATGGGACAAGAGTGAAAAATGCATTTAATCTTTTAATGCTTCTTTTCAGGAATTTTTAGATGAAAGAAAATTGATAGATACTCGCAGACAAAGGAATAGTATTTAAAGACAATTTACCTAAAGGCAATGGGCCATATTCGTAATCAAATTTAATGCACAAATCTTTGTTAAGTTACAAAGTATTTCATTCACCTAGTAATTGTATTTCAAAATGCGGATTCCTACATCTTGTTTGTCCTACTTAGCAACAATTAATTTATACAATTCAAATTCTGAGTAATGAAATACAATTATTTACAACAGGGGAATGAAATAATTTGTGACATGGTACTTAACAAAGATTTTTATTTAGTAAATTTGATTACATTTCGAAAATGGCCAATTGCAATAAAACACACTCTCTCTCACACACACGCACACACGCACACACGCACACACACTCACATACACACACACACATACATAAATTTGAATACATGCACTTTCAAATAATTACACTGTTCCAGTACTAGCACTGTATTGTTTTAATTTCATGGCAATGATATCAGTAATGATATGGAACATGGCTAACTCTAATGATTGTCATTTTAACACTAAACTGAAAATGGCAAAGATACAATTCATTTACTTTTTTCACCAAAAAAAGACAATATATCCTTAAGAAGGAAAGAAAATACTATATGTGCTTTTTTACGATTATGACTTTTTTTTTTAATATAAGCATGATCTGCTATTAAGAACATGGATACCTCCGGCATTATGCTAATGTGTAAATAACCGGACTGATTGTTTCATGTTCAGACAACCAATTATATTCATGTAAGAACAATCTAGTACAGTTTTATAAATGTAATGCTTCCTGGGACAATCTAGTACAGATTACCGAAAACATACATACACATGGATATTTTGTATACATCACCATTCCAATGATATGACAAGATATGGAAACATGATATGTGGCTGAAGTAACTGTCAATAAGACACAAGTTCACTAAAATTAGTACATTAAATGTATACTATTTGTACAAATGTTCCAGCTGCAATCTGGCAGGCTAAATGTACACTAACATTCCAATTTTAAAGGAAAGACATGGCAAAAGTTGCCCAGCTGAAAAAAAAGTTATACATGGCTAAACTATATTAACAAACGCACTAGTAACAGTATTCTAATTTGCTAAATCTTACCTAAAATTCATGTGAATACAAATCAAATTATAGGTATGATAAAGGTTTCAAACCAACTCAGATGAGTTTGGATGATTTTTAAGTTATGGGCCCCGTTACACGAAGGTTTGCAGTCGATTGCAAATGTCAAGATCACCGCTGCATGCACATATTGTTAAAAAGGCTGACCATTTCCAATCAGAATCGGTGTTTTAAATATGCAGTTGGTCGCAAATCTTTGTGTATTACAGGGCCCTGCTGTATATAAATGAAATAGTATATATTTGAATAAAAAGTTACACAGTTATTATCTATTTCATTTCTCTGATTTGATTTGATTTGATTTATTTTAGGTTTCCACTCAAATATCCAAAATTTAAATAACATATACACGTCAGGACTATTCAGTATTACAATAAATAATAGTTTAAATGAATTACACAAATTAGAAAATAAGTTTACAAAGTACAATTAAATTTGAAAATAAGACAAAGTATGTTATATTGCTTGGTTTAACTGAGAGGGGATGTTGACTATATCCTGACCAAGAAATTCATATCAAAGCATTTCAATATTATAGGTAATGGTAAAACCCATATATTAATACTGTTATTTTTCCTGTTGTCTTGTTTTACTGTTATTTTGAACATTTCATATTTATAGATACAATTGAGTTTTTTTTCAAGCAATTAATGTAAAAGAAACCCTCGGGAAGCATATGGGAAAGGGTGTAGTACATGCAATTTCATATTATATACTGTGAAGTTTTGGAATAATCAAAGTGATTTACTTAATCTTGCTTAAGTTCACAGAAATGGAAATATGGGACTACACACAATATCATTGTTTGGTTCACACTTCTCCACTCTTTCTTGTCATTCTTCATATATGAGAGAATTTAAGAGAAATCTTTTTTTAGGCGAAAGATGTTTCTACGATTATATACTACCAACCTAATATGCAGAGAATGAAAAAGTTGACAAATTGTCATCTTTACAGGAACTCAACGTTCCCTTTAAACAAATAATTATGTACATGGAAATACGAAGAAAAAGTATTATTCCATCAAATTTGCTTCTATTTTATTGAGGGGGTGTCATGTGCTTTCGTCATGCATTCCACACACAAGTAATATTTTGAAAAATTTACGTTGACTTGAAGTTGAAAGATGTGAATTAAAGTTAATTAACAAACAATTGTTGAAGATTTAAAATGTAAATGGACATTGATAATGGGTTCAAATAATGAGAAGATTAAGTAAGTCTCACTCTTACTTAAACTATATGTTGCAATAATCAGTCAATGCTATAATGATAATATTTTATCATCTACAAACAATTCCATATAGAAATTGCTACTTGTACTTGTGTTTCTATGGAGCATAAATACAGATGTTAAGGAAAAAGACTGAATATAATTTTAAAAAGCGACTACGTAACTCTTTTCATATCTCACACACAAATAATACATTTTAATGAACAAATTGGTTTCAGTATTGAGGGGAGCGTTTTCTTTTTGGTGCTATTTATGGGCAGTTGTAAATGTATGTCATTCAAGTATAAGGAGGATGGAGAGATTTCAAATGAAGTCAGAAAAAATGTTTCCCACTTTCAATTAAAACATTTAACCATGCAACAGTTCTTTATCTCTTTTATCTGAGATTAATACTATCAATTGTCCAACTTTATTTTTATTTTACATAATTTGTGTGTGATTACAACAAAACAAAATTCCTATCAATCCTTAACTATCGCCTGAAAGGCTCTTCAGATGTAAACATTTATTTGCTAATTTCTGTGAATGTAATTCCATCAATAACTGGTCTCATTTCTATTGAGCCTTTTCTCTCCATGTTTCATGCCTTGTTTTTAGCATTTGATCAAGATGGTTCACAGGTAGACGCATATGTCCTACTAATCACTTTTCTTGGGAATGCCTTTCACACTTCTACCTTATAGCAGGCGTATCTCGAATTAAGGTGCTTTGTGATCTCTCCACTGAAATAGAACCAGTTCTTGCCATGGACTTCTTTGTCCACCTTATCAGGGTGGTAGTGAGTGATGGCATTTAGGAGTAGCTTCTTTATGGAGAGTTTCTCATCAAGCTTTGCCCCCCTAGTTTTGGGCGGCCACGTCGTGTAGATGTCCTTGACGAAATCCAGATCACCCTTCTTGGCGGCCATTTCTGAGAGTTTGTCAACGTCTTCCTTCATCTCATCGAGGGCAGCTTCCTTGTCCTGGTCTTCCTCTTCGTCCTTGTGCAGACGTTTCTGGAAGTCCTCGACAAACTTTGTGGATTCCATGAACCAACCTACAGAAATCAACAACAAAAATATCAATATGTTGAGAGACCAAAGGATGCTAGGTCATATTGTCCGTTTGGAGCTAGGACATTAGCACATACGCGTTAAAGCATATAGAGTTAATGCCCTAGCTTCTGGCTATGAAATGACGGTATTCCTCCCAGTACAGGAGACCAGATATTTTGCTCTGGCAAGCTACTGCTCCCGGCTTTATTTCATCAAAGATATATGTTGTGGATTAAGAAAAATTGCTGTTAGATTTTAGACCAGGTACAGGATAATGAGTAGGGGAAGGTAAAGTGTTGGGCCTTGATTGCTATTAGTATTAGTAGGCCTAACACACAAAACATGGATCGTTCGGTCGGAAATCTTCTCTTTTTTTCTCCCTCATTGGGCTGACATTTTTCAATTTTTAATGTGTTTTTTTTTTATTCATTAGACATTTTTTTTCTAAAAAACTTGTTTTTTTTTAATATTTTAAGTGTACCTAAAGGCCCGGTCACACAGAGGGGACGCATGGGGGGGGGGGCGCACGGCTGGCTCATTGAAAATCGGGGAAAGTCGTGATTCCGACTTTTGTCAGGATTTGGGAGAAGCTAGCGAGCTGAAACCGAATGCATAACGTGTTGCTCGCGCGCTGCGCGTATACAGGGCGTGTGCTCCACATTATGTCTGGCGTTGGTCTAGCGCGCTCCGGGCATGTCTGGCGTCCCTTTGGCGTGGACATTCATGCGTCGAGCTCCGCGCACACTTTTGAGCATGCTCAAAAAATCCCGACGCACACAGCGAATGACGACGAATGCATAGCGTTGGTCCAGCGCGCTCGACGAACGAGTAACGAATGATGACGCACACCTAGCGAACGATACTACGCACTGGCCAAAATTGCAAATTTCCGATGCGCTGGCCGTGCGTCCCCCATGCGTCCCCTCTGTGTGACCGGGCCTTTAGATTCCGAGAGTTTTTGGGTCGGTCGCAAGGGGCATCTTTTTGTTAAAGTAGATATTCATCGATTTTAAAAACTAACTTTATTTTCATTATTGCAAAGTTGAAACTTTGATTCGACAAGGTTATCAAAATTCAATGCTTGGAAACATTCGAAGTAAAGATTATTATAAATTACAAAACGCTTAAACACAGCCCCGGCATAGCACCTGAAGAGCTCTTCGAACGCTGCTGAGATGTGTGAGATCACAGTATGGACATGACTTGCACAAGCAGACGATACCTATGACATCTCACACATTTTCAGTGCCTGTGTTTTCATCTTCTCTTGAGTTCTTTCTCTTACTTCACTACCGTCAGGCTAAATGTATAATCTATTGCCTCACTCTAAACCCCGCGCATGGTTTTATTTTGATGACAAATGCACCGCAAATGCAGCGATACAAAAATAAAGGAATCTGTCGCGTGTAAACAAAATAAGCCGCCATTGTATATTCAGCTGCACACACCGGAGTATGTTCGGCGTATCAAGAGGGAACAAATGCCGTCCTTAATATCATTCCGGAGGGTTTTCAATTTGAAAGTCTGGTTTCTTAGATTGTTAATTAACCCCTATCCTGTGTATTTACAAGCAAAAGATTTTAGTTATCAGAATCGGGTCATATCCCCTTTTGAATGGTTTGACATGCCATAACATTTATATACACTAAATTCATTATAATTTGAGAACTAATAGCTTTGCAATTATGTTCATTCTCTATGGGATGTCGTCTGCTTGGGCAGTGTTGGTCCATATAGTGACGTCATTGAAACATCGTTATTTTTCCGGCGAATCTCTCGTATATCCCAGCTGCTATGGAGGTGGTCGTATTTTGTATTTTTATAAATCACCCGATATGTAGTTGACCTATAACTTGTACGATGGCCATCTGTTAGCTTACCAGTTTCTAGTGATACATTAGTTGACATATTTGTGATTTTCTTTGAATTTCACCTTTAACGCCATATGAACTCTGCAGAACAAGTGTTGCTGAAGCAAGAGTCCTATAACTATAGTTAAAGCCTATCTGCACAAGTTTGGCCAGGGGGGATTAGACCACCCGCATGGTCACTGACAGGTGGTTATCTCATCAAATCAGCTCTCAATTAACATAAGAAATAGACCGCCCCCTAGCGAACACATAGTGCACACCTAACGCGCACGTCAAGCGAACTTGCAGCGAATATGAGAGTGCCGAACGTCTCTCTAGCGCACCAAGCGTTCTTCTTGCGTGTTACCAGGCGCGTAGCCAGGGGGCGATGGGGGCGGTCGCCCCCCCCCAAAAAAAAAAAAAGAGAGAAAAAAAAAAGGAAGAGGACGTAGGAAGAAAAAGGATTAAGAGTCGAGAACAGTACAACGAATCGTCTTCTTTCTCTAAAAATTTAATGAAACGTCAAAACTTCCGCGGGAGTGGGGGGGGGGCACTGAATTCAGATAAGGATTAAGAGTCGAGAACGGTCCCACGAATTTCTTCTTTCTCTAATAATTCAATGAAACGTCAAAGCTCCTCCCTGCACCCACCCCCCTAGGGAGCGCGCTATGCGCGCTCTGTAAATGATTCGCGTGCTTACTACCGCCCCCCTAAAATGAAATCCTGGCTACGCGCTTGCGTGTTACTAGCGTATGCCTGGCGTGTACGTAGCGTAATGGGGTTATGGGACGTCGGTTTAATTTGCTTGGGTGGAATCTTGTAGAGCTCAGTTGTACACTCGTCGTTGCGCTACTTGATATGTCGACAAACGCAAGCAAGACGAGTCGCCGCTTTATATAGGCACAGTTACACGACCGCTGCCGTTCGCGCGGTGGCTGTGCGTTGAGGACGCTGTGCATGCGTCGACAATTCGTCCCGCGCGCTAGCAACAGCCAACACGATGTGCATTCGTGGGAGTTTTTAACATGTGCGCTCTTTATACGGTCTGTATGCACCCTGTATACGCGCAGCACGCTAACAACACGCTATGCGATCGGTGTCAGCGCGCTATCTTCACCCAAATCCTGACAAAAGTTGGGCGCATAACGATGCATTGACCTTATTTTTCTTATCTTTAATGTGCGGGCCGTGCGTCGTCTATGTTAGTCCAGCCTCTGTACCGTTTTCGTGTAGCGCACCCAATCAGCTGATAAAATAACATACCCTCAACGTTAAAAGTAGACCTAGCCATTCCTCTCAATCTGGACCTCGAATACGTTCGTGTGGACGGAAATTTGGGGATTGCGCGATCAGTGGAGAGACCGCGCTGTGTGTGCGATCAATGCGTTTGATAGAAGAATAAAAACAAAGAACGGACTAGTTCTGGACCATTTTATTGATTTTTTTTTATTCGCCGAATATAAACGTTAAGCCAAGTGATGGCGCAATCCTCAATGACGGGTTCTCGGGATCGCGCCGTCTCTAAGGATCATGCCATCACTCGGCTTAACGCTAATAGTCGGTGATTTTTTTTTTTTTTTTTTTTAACAGTCCAGAACTAGACTATGTGTGACCGGGCCTTAGTGCAGTGGGGATTTAATGCCCTACTACTGCCTCCCAACAGAAGAAAATTCGAAGTACAATCACAACCTAACATTGTATTGAGTTGTATATTATGAAGGCAATATAAGATGAAAAGTTAAAAAGAAAATAGGACGAAAGAAAGAACACTTGTAGACCAAAGATTAATTTTGATATGGGTTTCTACCCAACTTTCTTTCTATCTCGCAAAGAAGTACAATTGCAGAGTATCATGGGGTTTCAGCCTTTGGAAAACAATGCTCAAGAAAGAAATGTTCAACTTATTTTAATTGAATTAAAATACAACTAACGTATGTTTGAATAGAGAAACAATAAAGAGTATACTCACCAGCACCATGAAATGTCCTTGGGGTCATGCTTAGTGCCAGCTGAATAGCTTTCTTGTAGTAGTCTTTCCCTCGAGATGGCAAAGTAAGAACCTAAACAAAATACAAAACTCGTCTTGTTTCAGTGATATTTCAATACAATTTGCTACATAACATTGAGCATTATTAGATTACTGCAACTACTCCCAAAATTAATCCTTTTCTCTCCCTAGAGTGATACTAGTTTAAAGTGATGTTTACAGCTCTCAAATGGTTATCAATATATGGCCATGACAAGGCTAAACAACTTTTAATTTCATGTACACTGTCGCTCATAACGTTGGAATATTTTTTTTTACCCCAATTTATAGAATTATTTTGACAATGATTTATTCCTAATAGATCTAGATATTAGTATACATTCTCAGATTTTATTGAATAATGATTTGCCAGTGTTTGTTTTGCGCGACTGCTAGATCATGGGTATGCTACTATGCTTATCAACTAGGGGACCTACACCCTTAAGTCATAAATGACAGTAATGAGGATTAATGCCCCTCAAAAGGGCACTAATATAGCAAATCGACACGGTTTTGTTCCTGGGGCCTCACGGTTACGAGGCCATTGCTTTGCCACTGAACCATGACTGTTCGCAGCGGGGGCTAGGGTAGGGGGCAGTTACCACCAAAAAAAAAATTAAAAAGAAAGAAAATGCAATAAATTATCAATAATTCATTGAATTCCCCCCCCCCCCCGGTCCCCAACATGAAAAAATATTCTGTGTGCCCATGCCTAGAGCCATAATGCATGGCCATACAGAGGATATGTTTATGTTGGGAACCAGGGGGAAATGCAATAATGCGAGGCAGTTACCCAATCACTACTCCTGTGTCGGGAGTGGCGAATATAGATTAATGTCTTCCCAATGGACACTGGTGTGGTGCTTTCACTGCTATGGCTTTAACCCAAGACAATTGCATCTCTAGACGAGTGTTTAAAGGGAGTATAGCCTGACGAGGCGAATAATCCAAAACATACCTCTAGTACCATCTTCAGTGGGTGGAGGCATAAAAACTTCATATCCGAAAAAAGAGATACTCACAGATGCATAGACAGTAAATAAGGAATATCTGAAGAGACATATTAAAACAGCTGTCAAAGAGGCTACTATGAACTCACTTTGCCATAGACACGTCCAAGTCGACTGTAAGCTATGGCCTCCTGCTCCAGGTCCTTATCCCTGCATAGCACTGCTGCTAGTTTGTAGAAATCTATCACGGTCCATATTATGTCAGTGTTCACTGTTTCCTCGTTCTTCAAGTGTTCTTCGAGTAACTCATCCCCTTAAGGACGAACATGAAAGAAACTGACAGGTGAATAATATAAACATGCTACACTGTCGCTCATATAGTTAGATAGTTAGGAATTATTGTGACAATGATTTATTCCTAATAAATCTAGATAATAGTATACATTCTCAGATTTTATTGAATACTAATTTGCCAGTGTTTGTTTTGCGTGACTGCTAAAGCATGCGTATGCTACTATGCTTATCAACACATCGACACGCTTTTTTATCCTGGGGCCTCACAGTTGGGAGGCCATTTCTTTACCACTGAACCATGACTGTACGCAGCAGGGGCTAGGGTAGGGGGCAGTTCCCACAAATTAAAAAAAATGAAAAGAAAATGCAATAAATTTTCAATAATTCATTGAATCTACCCCGGTCCCCAACATAAAAAAATCCTCTGTGCGACCATGCATTATGGCTCAAGGCATGGGCACACAGAAGATTTTTTTATGTTGGGGACCGGGGGGGGGGGGAATTCAATGAATTATTGATAATTTATTGCATTTTCTTTATGTTTTTTTATTTGTGGGAACTGCCCCCTACCCAAGCCCCTGCTGCGTACAGTCATGGTTCAGTGGCACAGAAATGGCCTCCCAACTGTGAGGCCCCAGGATAAAAAACGTGTCGATGTGCTATATTAGTGCCCTTTTGTGGGGCATTAATCCTCATTACTGTCATGTATGACTTAAGGGCGTAGGTCCCCTAGTTGATAAGCATAGTAGCATACACATGCTTTAGCAGTCACGCAAAACAAACACTGGCATATTATTATTCAATAAAATCTGAGAATGTATACTATTATCTAGATCTATTAGGAATAAATCATTTTCACAATAATTCCATAAATTGAGGTTAAAAAAAAAATTATTCCAACTATATGAGAGACAGGGTATTTTCATTCTGCACAAAGCATTGATTGTGAAATGTCACATTGCAATATTGTAGCGTTTTCTGTTCCTAGATAAGTTATTGTTTACATGCACGACTGGCAACAAGGATATCTAAAATGAAACTGTATCTCAATGATGTAGCTGATTGTATAGGTTTATGCTAATTTTGATTATGGGAAAATATAGAGTTGTCATGTAACTGCAAACCGAAGCGTCTGTATCTTTTCACGTTTTAATAAGTGATACAAACATCTAAGATGGTACAATAACCTATCAAGGCCTGCAAATCCTATAGGAGTTCAGGGGATTCAAGGGACCCCCTCTCCCAACAAAACGTTTTACATTAAAACTTCTTTGTCTTTTTTAATTGAAAATTAATACCCAAAATATGAGGGGGTGGTGGGGGGAGAAAGCAGTTTTTGTTGTTGAAAAACTCTCTCCCAGGTGCTCCGGGATAAGTTGAATTACCTGTTGCTCGTGCCATGCTGGACTCAGCAACACATGTGTGGATATACACATCTTCCTGTAAGACTGCTATTTCAGACTTGATAGAGCAATCTCCTTCACAAAGCCTCTCTGCTTCTTGGATAGGGAAGTAGCATTCTCTCATAAATCTGAAAATCATAAAAAGCATAATTATGATG
Organism: Strongylocentrotus droebachiensis; assembly: GCA_035222895.1. Lineage (NCBI taxonomy): Eukaryota > Metazoa > Echinodermata > Echinoidea > Camarodonta > Strongylocentrotidae > Strongylocentrotus > Strongylocentrotus droebachiensis. The sequence goes on from JAVYIG010005553.1 coordinate 114,112, forward strand.
CTTCAAAGTAGAGCACGTTTCCTATTCCATAATATGCAGTTCTGGTATAATGATAAATTTTCACACAACGAAATTTCTTCACAGAGCCTCACTGCTTCTTGGATTGGGAAGCAGAATTCTCTCCTGTACCTGAAAATCATTGGAAATTTGAAAGAAGATGCTGTTCAGAAGTAGTAGCAGTAGTTTTTTCCCCCTTATCTCTATTAGGTGTCTTTTTTTTACTAGTAATGTTCTAGTCACAGTGAAAGGGATGATTAGTGCAAGACTTGCCTGTAGCATTCCTTGTATTCTCCATCTTGCCAGGCTGTAAGACCTTCATGAAATAGGAGTGTTGAATACTGGATGTATCCATTGGCCTTCAGCCTACAGTCTGGTACATAGCCCAATAACTCACTGAAACCAGCTACCCTCTCTGAAAATAACCATTATCAGGCACCAAATTACAAACACAATTTACATGCAATGTGCTTGTGAATTATATGAAGGATTAAGAATGAACATCGATTTCTTGATTCATTACCGGAAACAGGGAACAATAAGTGGGAGGGGGGTATGGTGAGTCATAACAGTTAACTCTGCATAACTCGAAGTCTCACAAGTCGAATTTTCCCCAAGTCGAATCTATTTATACAAAAATTTACTACACAAAATATGTGTTATTTACACTTCCTAAGTCAAATTTTGCATAAGTCTAACTATTTGTTTTAAAACTGTATACTTGTCTTGCCAAATTTTGTGCAAGTATTCAAGGCAATGTTCAAATTGCTGCACGCAATATCAAGGTCATTATCTCTATGAATCACAAAGACCAAACCCCTCCCACACCCCCGCACACGCACACACTAAAAATCACTTTTCTGATAACATATATACCTGTTGTGTCCAGCATAGCCAACCATTCGCATGTCTCCTCTAAACAATTCTCCCAAGATTCAACCAGCTTGTCACCCCATGGTGCCGTTTTGTAGGACCTCAGAACATACGCCAGGCAGAAAAACTTCAAAGCTTCTTTAAAATGCTTCAGGATACTCTGCACATAAAAGTAACAAAATGTACCTCAAGAAAATGGTCAACAAAATAATCTGGAACTCAGTGATGTAGGTATAACTATAAAGGTGCAATTTTGGTCTGGGTTCAAGTCAGAAATTCAATTATGTTTGGTATAATACCCCCTTCACATACACGGATTTTCCTTACGAGTCCTTACAATTTCCTTACGATTTCCACAGTTTTCTTCTAATTGGTCAGGGATAAACTACAAGCAACTTACGTGTTAGTAACGAGCTGTTTACGTGTTGTTACGAATAGTTACGAGTTAGTAAAGAGTATTTACGAGTCCTTACGATTTTTAACCAAAAAATAACAACTGAAAAAGAAGTGTTCAAATTTGCAGCTTTCATACCTTTCCCCAAAAAGGGAAGATTAGGTAATAATACGTAAATAATGCGTATATATTTGTAAAGTACTCGTAACTACATGTAAAGTGCTCGCAATAACTTGTAACAATCCGTAAAGCCATCGTAACACGATCCGAACGAAATCGTACACAACACGTAAGCACTCGTAATAATCCGTATATAAGCCGTAAACAAATCGTAAACTAACCAAAACAAATCGTTAACGAAATTGTTACGAGTTATTTACGGATTCTTGCGAGCAGTTTACGGATGGTTACGTGTTGTTGCGAGAGGTTTACGATGCTTACGGATTGTTACGAGCTATTTACGAATTAAAATCAATCCGTGGACAATCGTAAGAAGATTTTTGACATGTTAGCAGATTTGCCTCTCTTTTGTGACGAGTTATTTACGGATACCAGCGAGGTATTTACAGATGCTTGCATGACTATACGATTTGGCGATCCGTAAGGACTCGTTAAAAAAATCCGTATATGTGAAGGAGTTATAACCGGTGCATCTATTCTACGGCAGGCCTACCTTCTCTGATTCTTCCGTCTCACTCTCAAGAGCAATGGTGGCTGCCAGCTTCCAGGATGCCATTCCGATGTTCTTCGATGCGGAAGCTTCGTCGTCTTTGTTACTGCTACACGCAAATGCACTCTTGTAGCAAGTGATGGCATTTTCGAGTCTGCTGATACGAGCCGTGGCGCTGAAATCCTCAGTGGCTGATTTGTAGAAAATGTTACCGCGCTCTCTTTGCTTTGCAGACCCCGAGAGTTCAGTTGAATTGGGGGGAGCCACATGTGGTTCGATATTTTCTGCAGATAAAGAAAGAATCAATGATAAACATTCCTATACACTGTAGCTCTGAAACCTTCTAAATTCTAGCTGTTAGAAAGGGGGGAAAAGCTGTATTAATCACCAATTTAAGCCGCTGATTTTATTTTTTCTTCATTGATTGAATATAAATTTGCAGATGAAGAAAAGATATATTGTATACTTATACTATGCATGAACATGCAACTATTAGTCAAGAGAACTGAAGTGAAGTCCTACCAAGGAACTATCAAGAGATCTGTTAAAACCCATTGGTTCTACCGTACACAATAACTGTGCTCTGTTAAAAATTGTCAATAATGTAGGCTTTAAAGGTACTATGTCATATTTGCAGCCCCAAAAATGAAATTCCAACGGCATTTGAAAGATAATACCAATTTAGAGCTTCCCTCCAAAAAGGGGCTTGAAAGTGTCTTTTAGAGGGAAAATAACGACCATCAGTTGTCGAATCGACTTTAGTGATTGTAATCACTAAAGTAATAGTCTTATTTTCATACCCTTGTACCGAATGGTCATACTTTTTGTGCGGCACAAAATAAAAATGAATAAGCCTTTTACTTGGCAGCTCTTATGTGATAGAGCCTACACTTAATCGAGAAGATATTTTAACCATCATTGTGAAAATTAATTCATCAATGTACACCAAAAAACACATTCTTTTACAAAAAATTGCATTCATCTGATGAAGATTGATATAAAAGTGAGACTGCCTGAGCCGACGCACCGTTTCGCGGGAAAAGAGTTCTAGTGCCTAACGGATTCTTGTTGATATCAGCTCCTTTTGTAGGATCATATGGAGTTTTTAAGTGATCTGGAAAAGAATAATATTTACCGGTTGTGCTTGTAGTTGGTTGTGGATTTGACTCCGTATTACTGCTTCCCTGTTGTGTCCCTTGAAATGAGAAACTAAACTGCGGATTGGTTTTGTTTCCCAGACCAATTCCAGAATCTTTACTTCGGTAATGATTGTCAGTATCATCCAAATCAGATCCTTTCATATCCTGATTCAAAACACGAACCGATTCTGCCATGTATCCTTCCGGATCTAGATACAAATCATATATCACCACATCTCCAACTCGTAGTGGGTCACCCCGTCGCAAAGTATATCTTGAAACGGCAGAGATGTGGAAAAATACATCCCTATATGTATTATACTCCTTTATGGACCCAAAGCCGCCTGTGTTATCATAAAAGCATACTACTCCAGTGACATCCGATTGTATGATATTTTTAGAGCCACGATTACTCTTCTTTCTGCCTTGAGACATGGTGATGTTTCTGCTCCGAGATTAATCTATGCGATCACTGTTTTCCTCAACCTACAAAATAATAAAAGAAGAGAAGATAAACTATAGTAAAAACTATACAGCTTGACTGCTTGAAGGCTAGTCGTATTTTATCGAGATGATGAATGCAATTTAAAACATAGGCAAACAAGTACGCCTCTTCCTTGTCGTAGCAGAATATAATATAGATCTTAATGTTCTTCCAAAAAAGAAATATACATGATTTTATTAACATGACATAAAGCATTTGATTCACGTTATTGCACATTGTCCATACCAGAGAATTACTACAGTGCGTCCCAGAAAGAAAAAAGGAACCGAGTTATCGATGTTTATCATAACTTAATTTTCATCATAGGAATCCGTTCCACTGGCTGTCTGCTCTAACAACAAAGAGGATGAAAGACTTCATGCATAGCTGTTCGTCAACGAAACGGAGATTGTTGTTCGTTACTACGGCAGGCAGCCAGTGAAAACGAATTTGTTTAATAAAATTATGGATATGTACGCATTACTTTAAACGAAAATAACTTTGTTAATCCTGGCTCACTTTTCCTGATTCAGGTAATATAAAAAGGACTGAAAATGAACTTTTTGGAAATGTGATTTACTCTTTGAAATTCAGATACCGTTCGCCGATTGACTTTTTGGTACTCTTTCCTCAAATTGTTTTAAATCACTCATGCTTGAAAAATTCATCATATGAGTTGCATCAAATGAAAGAGATGGATCTAAGCTTTACATTTGTAAAGTGTCATTTATTGAAAACATTATTAATTCTCCGTTTCGTTTTTTCTGGGACGCACTGTATAGAGCAATGCTCTGGCGAGGACAGCGGGTTTTCCCCAAGTCCTTCACTAGTTTGCAGCTACAGACCCTTGTAAGTCGTATTATATATAAACTGAACTATTTGAGTTGTAGGCTACTCCCAGCAAGGGCACTTAAGTAGTAGGCTGTTCTCGATGACCATCGAGCAGGGTTAGGCTTCACTCAAGACATCATGTATTTAACTGAAGTGTCAAAGTGGATTTTGTGTTTGGTAATGCATGTGGGTTTTCTCCATGTATAGTATTAGTATAGTATAGTATTAGTATAGATATAATGACTGCTATGAGAGGGATACGTTACATCCTGTTATGACCCCGAGGCGTGCCGAGGGGTGATAACAAGATGTAACGTCCCCGAGAGCCTATACATAAAATATGCCTCGAATATTAAAGTAATCTTTATATCTTTTATATACCGAATTCAAACCAAAAGAATTCTTATATTATCCTTTTCTTTATTAAAGACTGGTTAAAACATCACCGAAAATGTGAGACACTGTCTGTTAATCTTCGCTGGAAAGATGACTGAATGTTACAATCATTTGGGAATCGCAGTCAAAAAGCACTGTATGGTATCCGCGCTCGCACAAAGTACGTTTTAACACGTAAACCGATGGGGATCTCATCAAAATGTTACTATTTTCCCGGTACCGGGAATCTTTCGGGAATCTCACTCATGTTTTATTATTCACCGTTTCTGGCATTGTTCGTTTCTTTACGGGAATGGCTAAAACCACGACTCTGATTACTACCTATCAGATGGCAAGAGTTCTAAAGAGGGTTCTATAATTCAGTTTATCTTTCTTCTAAATTGCCATTATTATTATTATTATGACATAAATTATTATCATCATCATTCATGCTATTATTATCATTATGTAGTAGTGCTGTTGTTATTGTTGACGATAACCAACTCTTTGCTACGTCATCGCAGATGGATAAGACACTTGAGTGACACCCTTGTGTTAATACCATAACTCGTTGAAATGATGGTTCAACAACATTGGGCTTGTGTGAAAAACAACAAATAACGACGAATAACTTGACAAACATGCGTTAGCTCCTTCCCCAAAACATCTTCGCCGTCAACGGCTTGACTTAGAAAATTTATACTTTATTTATAATTTATACAATGCGTGTCGAAACAAAGCGATATAAACATCACTAAACTAAGTACAACATTTCCGGTCAAGCATGTACCAAACTAATTACAATCTCCCTTTTTAGCACTCTTCATAACTATAAATCCCCCCCCCCCAAAAAAAAGCAAAGAAACAAACAAGCCTCTACTGAACTACTGACCCCTGATCTTAACTAGTAAAACAATAAATCTGAATACAATTGGCACATACCCTCTTGATGTTAAGTTCAGTCTCAGTCTCTATATATAAATGTATGAACAAATTTAGCAAAGTTACCTGTAGAAACATGCATTTATGAGATACAATACAATTCTGTACTAAAATTCTTACACATGTTGAACAAAATTCATGACTTAATCTTACCTAATACCTACATAATTTCTGTTCAAATTCTCCATACCCTTTATACATGTACTTTTAAAAACATAATACAATTATGTAACTTTTTTTTTGCTTGTGGCACCCTGTACCCGTAATCATATACTGCACTATTTGTGGTAATGCATATCCTCATAAAGGCCAATACTTTTGTATATATATTCATTCCTGTATTAACTTTCATAAATACATAGTCACAATATCAGGAATATGTAGGCATAGGAACATACAAGAAATATTAAGCACATGTCAAATACTTGTAACCCTTCTCCGTTTAAAAGAAATCTTATATTTAGCTTCAACAACTGTCCAGTGCAACATTCAAAATACAATATAAAATTACCCAAAAGCTATGTTACTTAACTGTATATGACACACACACAAAAAAGGAAAAACACACTGGTTGCATGTATTTCTGCGAAGATTTCAGGCTTACAAAATACAGAATTGTCATACATGAATTATCTCAATTTGCTGCGATCAGTCCTACCGGAAAACATCCCCAATAGTCTTTCCAGGAAATTTGTCACTGTTTGCTGCATAAAAGTTCACTTTCATAGTATATTGTCAATCACCATGTTTCATAATGTTACTTCACGCAAATATTCAAACGAGGCAGAGTCAGTCCCCTCCTCTTATCAAAAGAAATCACATCGTCCTAATTGTTCGCAAGTTGAAACCTCAGTGATGTGCTTGAAGCTCTCCTGAAAAACAGTATATTCGCGAAAATCGCTTAATTTGCGTTGCGTGACTGAATCCATCCTCAATCCAAAGAATAATATCACGATTCACATATTATCCTACCCACAAAGGAGGGGTGAAGCTGCTTTTCACCAGGGAGGCACTTCCCTGTTTTCACACACCCATTTGGCCAATGTGTGGAATTGCCAATTTGATCAGTGTAAAGATCGCATGTACACATACAACAGTGAAACCGGGCTGACCCGATTAAACGTTAACAAAAAGCAGAAATTACGAAGTTGTAAACCATCTAGAGACTTCTAATGAATTGCGATACTGGTTAATTAATTGTATCATTACAAATTTTTATTTTCAGTTTTCTTTACGGAAAACAGATTTTTCTTATAAAACTGAATATGGCGTATATATTCAATACTGAATGAACGCCATTAAACTAATACCAACAACAACAACAACATACAACAGCTATAATATTTACATGCAATATATGCTTTGTGTGTTGTGTATCTGAAGGCCATCAGCGCAGTAATCGCTAACAATAAAAATGGGCATAATGTATACTAAGAGGGGGAGGAGAAATGGGGAAGGGTGGATAAAACACAGAACTGAGGGTTTTTGAAAAAAGGTAAATATTCTATGACCTATGCAATGAATAAAAATATGATGAAGTGTCAATATTATATGCCACTTTTTCCATAGGAAATGTATATGACTTGCTTATGGTGAAAGAATCGGAATTCAAAAGAATATTATAGCTTCATTATTTTTATATCAGATTTATTACATATAGGTTATAGAATAGTTATATTTTTTTAATACCCCTTAGGTCTGTGTTTACCCCCCCCCCCCCCTCTCCCCTCTTCCCCCTCTTATATGCATCATGCCCATCATGTATTTGTGTCATTCCTGGTTATCGTTATCTTCACTCTTGCACTCAATTATCTTTGTTACACTATAATTTTGACATGTGTTATCCAATGAAGACAAAAATGAGAATTATCCTATTTGTTTGGATTGAAATCAATACAAATTTGAATTTGAATTTTTGAAATTTGTATCGATCCTGCGCTGATGCCTGACGGATACATAAACCATATTAAAAGCATATAGGCCTATTGCATGTAAATAGTATAGCTGTTGTATGTGTACAATGCAATCTTTGCACTAGTCAGAGAGGCAATTCCACACATTAACTTTGAATGGGCTAGCTTCATCTCACAATGGGTGTGTGAACAACAACTTCACCCACAAAGAAGAGGCGCATGGGCTCGCACCTCGAGGTGATTTAATTCACACATATTACACCACAAAACACAGTTGCAAAATCCATGCACTAGGTCTACTTGGATTCCCACGGTCAAAAGGTCGACGAATGCTCGAGTGATCAAAAGTGATCAACATAATGGCTCACATAAAGTGATAGAGGGGGCGCTTGGCTCGCACATCTCAGTGCCATTGATTAGGATGGATGGCTCTGGCGCCTCTTCAAATAATAAAATAACAATAGTGAGCATGCAACATATATACTTAAACGCTCAAACACTACGCTGTGCTACACCTTTACTGATCTTACGAAGCCGTCCTTTCCTGCGAAGACTTCGCTTGCTCCACCCATCAGCAACTTATTTCTTTGTAGCTCGTCAACGATCAAGGCTATATGTCTCCTATCTTGAGGTTCCTCATCCCGCTCTGCCACACTTGGCGTCCTTGCCTAGGTTGCTCCCTCGTCCGGCGCCATAACAGGTCCGCTGAACACTGGACCTGTCTCCGCCTTCGACGACCATAGGAATCCCCCTGAAACACATCAGGAGGTAGAGTGTTGCTCGGTCGGAATATAAGCAGATAGTTCTGGGTCGGGGGCTCTGGATCTCTTACATCATCAGATGTCAGTGTGAGAGGACGACCATTGATGATTGATTCTTCGAGAGACATCATGGCACATAGCACCTCGCCATCGAGTATTTGCTGCTTCATAACATTCATCACCTTCCTTGTTGTTCGTCTCTCCTATGCTCCTACGTAGGATGCTGACGGGGCGTTGAATCGCAATTCAAGTCCCTTCTGCAGAAGATGCTCGTGCATTTTCTCCTGGTTCCGCCTTTTCCCCCTCTCTCTCTCTCTCTCTCTCTCTTCGGCTTACGCCATTATCACATCTAACCAGTTCTGGTCTTTCTCTACGGGAGATGAATCTCTGCAAAGCGTTCTAGAACGAGTATTGTGTTCATGGATGGAGTGTAGAATCTCGATGTGGACCGATCGAATGACCAGGCATTTAAACAATAGCCACAATTCTTCAATTGACTACTTCCTCGTCTCACGAAGAACTATCCAAAGCAATCCATTCCAACATGGCAAAAGGCTGGTTTCTCTTGAGTATGCCGGTAAATTAGCAATCTTCTGACCCACTGGGTTTGCTGTTTGACATTTACATTATTCTAAAGCAAACTAAAGCAAAATTTCTGCCTCTCAGCTCGTCTCACTCGTCACCCAGTACTGGTGTCTGAGGATACCCAAATGTCTCAAAATATCGTGAAAATGTCTGACGACTAGATTCATTACATGATGCTTCGGTGGCATTAAAGAGGTGTCCACCAACACATACATATATATATATATATAAGTTTGTGACATATCAACTGCGGAACCTTGGGTTCATTCGAACATCTTTGACTTTATTAATCCATGCATTCATCTCATCTCGCTAAGATTTTTGTAATTGTATTTTATTTGGACTCACAAAACAGCAGCGAGACAGACTACAATCCCTCCAAAATTATAATTATATGAGACTGCGCCATACGCCTTCTCTGTTGCGTCTGCAAAAACGTTTCAATGCAAACTCTCCCGAGGTCTGCCTTTTAGGGTAATTCACGGAGTCACTCCTCCTACCAGGGGCGTACGCAGGGGGAGGGTTTTGGGGGTTTAACCCCCCCCCCCCTTGGTATTTTTATGTGTGTAAACCCCCCTAAAAAAGGCTAAAACCCCCCCCCCCCTTTGGTTTTTTTTTTTTTTTTTTAATTATTAAAAAAAAAAAAAGAAAAAAAAAAAAAATTATACCCACGGCTAACCTAAAAAAGGTGACCTTACCCCCCCCCCAACGAAAAAAAATGTCAAATTTTGAAATTTCGAGCCCCTCCCCCCCAAAAAAATAAAAGTGGCCGCTTACCCCCCCCCCCCCCCCCCCCCCCCCCCCCCCCCCCCCCCCCCCACTGAGCGACTTTTCGGCTGGCTGAGTCGTTGCGTTTTTTTTTTGGACTCCAAAAAAAAAAAAAAAAAAAAGGTGTCTTCTTACCCCCCCCCCCCCCCCCCCCCCCCCCCCCCACTGAGCGACTTTTCGGCCGGCGCGATTTTCAAATTTTCGGGAGCAAAATATTTTAAACCCCCCCCCCCCCTTGAAAAAATCCTGCGTACGCCCCTGCCTCCTACTGACGTCTTTCTGCGTCTGCAATCTGGTCATCCCAGCCAATATTCATCCTTTACAGATCCTGCAACGTCATCTTTGCCTTCAAAACAAATGGGCTGGCATATCCAATGGAATTATACACTGAATATATTTCACTCAGCAGGCCACGACGCGTTTGTTTCTTGGGGTGAACTTGTACATGAAGATCCAGCTCCACATTCCCAGTTATGCCTAATGCTCTTTCAAAGGAAGAGCATCATGATTGAGATCTAACCCCTTGGCATTCTTAGCTCTATCTTCTTCTGAAACATAATCCAGGACTCGAGGTCTGCTGCTTAGCCACACAGTCGACAAATCATTTTTAATTCATTTTGAAATTGAATAAGGCAGGAGACTGCCATCTTAAGCCTAAATAGGCATACAACATTAGTGAAAAATGATAATTATCAAAAGCATATACTCCGGCATAAAGTTGATAGTAACAATACTATCTCAAAATAATGATAAAGTGATATTGATTATTATAATAATATCAAAAGACAGTCCTTGCCCTACGTTAACACAGTTTTGATATGAATTAATTTAGGCAGAGGATACTACAATAATATTTTCTTGTTTTTTGTGTCATCTTGCATGCCTTGTTTTGGGTACTTTATACACAAAATAGTAATCAGATATAATATATCGACATTACCACAAAGGGTAAACTAAATGATGATCATGATCATGATCAAAAAACGGTCACTCAAAGATTTTTACTTTTTTGAGGCACTTCATGATCATTTTTTAAACGTAATTTTTTTTTTGTAGGGCTTCAATATTACACCATATCACATACACTGATAACACGTATTAAATGATGCCTTTAAGGCCAATTTTACACTTTGCTCAGTTTATCATCTATAGAAACTATATTAGAGAATGTTTTGGAAGTAAAAAGCACAGGATACATGCTGTATATTTGATACAAAAATTAAAGGTAGAAATTCGTTACTATCTCGATATGAAATGTAATAAAAATAAATTCGATACAAACGAAGTAACACAAATATTTTTACATTATTTTAGTTAGGGATTATTTTACATTAGTTTTATGTTTTGTACTATATATGATATGTTATAATTGCATGAATTCTGTTTATAAACACTGTTGTAAATAGCTGTTATTTTATTATATGAACAAATTAAGTCCCTCGAAAGAGGATAAATAGAAAACAAATGAAGGCCAATTGCAAAACAAATGTAATCATTAGAAAGTGCCCCACGTAAATACAAAAGTTTTATTCACACATTGCATCATTATACAGTGTATACAGAGTTACACAGAAATACTGTTTTAAAGAAATAAAACGAAATTTATTATATCCTATATTAGTAATAAAAAATAACATCTCCATTTAACAACTTTATTATTCATCAAACCCTTACTTAGTTTATGTAACTTTTTAACAGTATGTAATAAAATGATTTTTCCCGATTTAAAGATTACATCTAGAAGTATTTATGAAAAACGCTGATTCCAACAGTCCACCTTTCATTCTTCAGTCATAAAAAAAACGCACGAAAAAATTTCACAAGAAGTAGGAATAATTCAGTTGTTAGGTGTATAACATCTGCAGGGACAGCCCCTGGTCCTGCATGTGCCACCAAAACAAATGCAAAATAATAGAAATATGATCATTCTTTTATCCAGCTCATGACAAAAAGATAATATTTAACCTGAATGCCAATTGCCCCTAATAGATCATCATCCTCTACATACTTTGGCAAACCAGTACAATCATACAGAATTCAGTTTAAGATAGTTTCACTTAAGTTAAGCCCGATAAATCATGGAAATCAAATTTCTCTATTCCTCAATATTTGGTGTTATAATATATATATTTAAGCCTTGGCATAAAAGGAACGATAAAATAGCACATCTAGTAATTCATCTAGTCTATTCTAACCAAAAATAAAATATAAATATGTTGAAAGAAACACGAGACGAAAAGTAAATGATAGAAAAAAACCTTTCGTGTAAATCAGATATATCTGAAGGTGGTGTCGAATTTGATATTCTGCCCTGTCAAGGAAGATAATGGAGAAAAAAAACACGATTAATACAAAGAATTTCAAAATATCAACCTAAATTTCACCTATAGTTTATCCCGTTATATTATGGAAATCAAATTTCTCTATTCCTCCAAGCTTGTTTTTTTTTTGTATATACATATAAGCCTGGGCGTATTAAAACAGACGATAAATGTTATATATAATTATTTATTTAGTCTATTAATAACTTGTTGAAAGGTACACGGGACTAAAAGTAAATGACAGGAACAAATTATCCTGTTAATATGTGGATATATCTGGGAGTGGAGTCAATTTTAATTTTCAATTTCAATTTATTTATTCAACCATAACAAAATACATATACAATAATAATTCATGATAATATAAAAACATGGGGTTAGGGGCCCCTGAAGAAGTTTGAAAACAAACTTGTGATTGGGGCACCAACCATGACACATATATCGAGAAAATTAACAAAAACAACATTAACGGGAAAACAAATACATACAAGAAAAAAGATTATAAAGACCTACATGTATATGAGGATAAGACATTTATAGCAAAGCACCAGCAAAGGACGCACACAGGACACGACGTCAAGCGACACTGCGTCACTATATGCGCCCCCGGCTGGTGCTTTGCAGTATTACAAAACATTTATATACAAAATATAAAAATATAAAAAAAGAACAAGTGGAGCAAGTTATTCATTATTTAATTGAGCGTGGTTTTTGTACTGCAAGAACAATTCATTTTTCAAGAGTTTTTTACATTTATCAAGAGTTTTACTTAGTTTAATATCATTGTCTAGGTCATTCCATAACTTAATTCCATTACAACGTAAGGATTTTGACTAATTGTAGTTTTGGGAAGAAATTTATGAAGATCTGCGTGTTGACGGGTGAAATATGAGTGATAGGAGGCATTAGTGCTAAAAAGATCATTACAAATATCTGGCAAGGCATTCGTATGATAATGATACATAAAGATATAAGTATACATAAGTACAAGGTCAGAGACCTTTAATGTTTTACATTCAACAAATAAATTGCTTGTATGGTTATTAAATGGTACATTACAAACTGTTCTTATTGCTTTTTTCTGAGTAATAAAAAGTCTATTCAAATGTGTTTTAAATGTATTCCCCCAAATCATACAACAGTAAGTGAGATGAGGCAAAATCAATGTGTAATATAATGAAATCATAATATGACTAGGTAAAGTAAATTTAAGTCTGCGGAGGACACCAGTAGTTCTACATAGACGAGTGCATAGATCATCAATATGTGGTTTCCAAGATAAGAATTCGTTTATTTTGATACCTAAAAATGTAATATTTGATACTTGGGTAATAATCTTGCCATCCATAGTGACTTGTGGGATATCATTACTAGCTTTTTTATTTTTTGTTTTAAAGAGAACATATTTAGTTTTTTCAAAATTTAAAGACAATTTATTGCATTGCAACCAGGTAACAACATTGTGGAGTTCCTTATTTAACAGGTGAATTAATGTGCTGATTTTTGAGTTAGAAAGAGTAATACTGGTGTCATCCGCAAAAAGTATGAAATTAAGAATTGAAGAACAATTTATGAAATCATTAATATATAACAAAAATAATAACGGGCCGAGAACAGACCCTTGCGGAACTCCGTATAATACACGACTTAAATCTGATTTGACACCGTTGACCACAACATATTGCATATGATTTGATAAATAATCATGAAACCAATCAAGAGCATGACCTCTGATTCCATAATGTTCCATTGTTTTAAGAAGTATGTCATGGTCAACGGTAATGCCTTTGAGAGATCTAAAAATATACCAACAGTAAAATTACCCTTATCTATTTCTTGCATTATACGATCATACATATGAAATATAGGCATGTATGTAGAATATTTTTTACGAAAACCAATTGTTGCAAGATTAATATATTATTATAATTCAGAAAATCATATAAACGTTCAAAAACAAGTTTTTCTAATATTTTTGAAAAAAAGGGAAATAGGTCTATATTTAACGACATCCTTACGGTCACCCTTTTTGCAGCTTCGAGTGCATTAGGAAATTGACCATACTCAATGGACATGTTGAATATATGACAAAGAGGAAAAACATATTGATGTATACATTTTTTAGCAATGGATGGTATTTTGTCATCAGAGCCACAGGAAGACGTTGATTTCAAGGAGGAGCAGATCTTTAATACTTCATTTATATCAGTAGGTTTCATAAACATTGATTTGGCATTGTTATTACCCAAAAAGCTCATAAAATCAGTGCGACATTGAGGAATGTCATTGGCAAGATTTTTACCTATGTTAACAAAATATTTATTGAAATACATGGCGTTCATTGATTGTTTTCAATACATTCATTCCTATAGTACATTTTTGTTGAGTCGAATTTAATATTCTGCCATGTTAAGCAAGATTATATATAAAACACGATAGCAAAGAGTTTCGATAAATCAGTCTCAGGCAAAACAAAATATCCAGCCTTGTTTTCCATTATCTATTAAAATATAGGAACATTATAATGACCTATTACATAATCTGAACATGATTTCTATAGGACAAACAAAATGGTTATTGTTCCATATTGCACACATTAACAAGGTTCTCTCATTTATAAGATTAGCAAGAAAATGCATAAAAAACAATGCTAGACAATAATATAGGGAAATAATGTGAAATATCGAGAACCTATTTAAGAGGCAATACTTGTAGTCCTATATAGTTCATTTCTCGAAAGTCATGCCGCCATTGCTCTGCTACTTAATTTTGGCTAATCGCATGCTCAGGCATTTGGTAATTTCACATGAGAGTAACTGCCACTTGATACCATGGGCGTTCTTATCAACCTTGTCCGGGTGATAGTGGCTGATGGCTCGGATCAGTAGCTTCTATGCGACGACGACGACGACGATGTTGATGATGAGGTCAAGGAAGGCTGTGTTTCCTTAGTACCCTGAGGAGGCCACAATTGATAGACTTGCTTGACGAAATCTCCGATGGATAATTTCGAGAGAAGATCCAGTTGTTTTATATCAGTCTTCAATTGGTCTATCGCAATCTCCTTCTCCTTAGCCTCCGCTAGTTCTCGTTGTTGACGCGCTTCTGCATCTTTAAACATAAACACGAGAGAGAGAGAGAGAGACATAAATGTATGATAAGATGTTACTTCACATTCCTTGATGTAACTTTTTCATCACCGTTTTTATTGTTTCAGTTTAAGTTTTTTATTTGTTTTTATTTGCTGTACTTTCTTTCGTAACTGCTGATTTGAATATGTTCTAATGATCCATGCCTTATTTTATTTAGTATCGATTAATACTCACCGACTACTCTTTAGAAATAGTAGTAATAACAGTAGCAGCAGCACATGAAAATGCGTTATAACATTGCTGTTATTGTTATTATTACTATTATTATTATTGTTATTATCGTCATCATCACCATTATCACCTCTTGCTCTGGCTATAGACTTCTTGACAAGGCCTTCATGGTACTCCACATTCTTCTTCAACTCAGTGACATCCACACGAATGATTGAGTCTACATTATCACACATCTTCTCTGCCTCCCCCAAAGGAACGCGACAGTCCTTCAAGTACCTGAATGATCATGATGAAATTTTGATGGACAGGTTTGGAGCAATATTCTATCTATTCTTTTTAGTTAACCTGATGAATCTAAATAATATTACATTCAACATTGCGTCATTCATTAAAAAATTAAATACACCCATGCCAATTAGTCAAGGTTTCTATAATTACATTTTATTGAATTGAAAACAAACATTTGTTAAAGAATTAAATTATCAGTAAGCTTACAGTCTCTGCAGGAGAAAAAAAATATCCTAGAATATTAGAAACAAAAGACATGATATTTCTAATTACTCTTGGCAGTTTTTCATATTCGTCAAACTTCAAGGCTTCTTTGCCTTTCTTGAAATAGATGGTTGCAATATAAAGATATCTCTCAACTTTGGCGCCACAGGAAGGTAGGTATCCCAAGTATTCAGTCAGGGCAACTATCTGATCTGAGAGGAGAACGGAAAAGAAATAATTCTTATCAAGTCATTTATTTATTTACTTATTTAGGTTAACCAGATCAGTTGTAAGACTGTCTTACATCTTGATTCTGGTGTCTAAAGTATACTAAAACACCTGAGTATATCAGAAATGTTAATATTACATAGTACATTTTGATAACAAACAAGAGGAAGCGTGGTAAAACTTAGTATGACTATGAAAAATATAATGGATAACAATGATGGCAATTGAAACAAAAATGATGAATAAATTACCTATGGGGCAGTTCCAGTGAGACAGTAGGGACTTTTAGATTTGCACAACGACAACGTGGATTGCTACGATCGACGTCCTTTTAATGCACTGCCTTGAATGGACCTCACACGTATCAGTCCACGCAAATCTAAAAGTCCCTTTTATCACAAATCTATACCTCATTCTGAAGAATGAAACAAATGATTATCATTATTCTGGGAGAGCATATGCCCCGGGAACTCAGGCTCTAACGTGCTTGTATGGAGTGAGTACATTCCAATCGCCTTGGACTTTGTTCAGATATATGACTGACGCGTCAAAACCGGGGCAGCTTTTTATGATGACGTGGTGTATGTGCATCACAGTTCTGTATCTTATAACACAGAGCTCAACGAATACAAGAAAGTCCTTGCGCGCAGGTGCCATTCATGTACGCATTAAAAATAAACTGCCGCATTTTAGTGCGTCATATCTGAACGAGCTTTTACTTATCAATTCCTAACACGCCACTGATCTTTGTTTTCCCTTATCCTTATTTCCCTCCTTTCTGTTTATATTGTAAATTTTGATTTAATATTATATGTAATTTAATACAAAATTATTAAAAAAATGTATATAATACCATCTTCATCCTTAAGTTCGATCCAAGTTCTGATTTCATGTAGGCACTCCTGAATTGACTTCTCCAGATGTTTGGCCCATTTTTCTCCTTTGCAGTTTCTTTTGGGGTAAGCTTTGCCGAAGTACTGCAGAGCATCTTTGAAGTATTCGTGAATCACCTGTTTCAAACATTGAAAGAGGGTAAAGAGAACGCATTGGTGTTAGTCTGTGCTGGAGCTACATGGAGCATGGGAACCATCCCCCATCCCACCCTCCTCTAGCGAATGGTGAACAAAGGAAAACGAGAGAGGGGAAGCAATGGAAGGGGAGAGATGTAACTTGAAAAGAAGATTGAAAGAAATCCTTCCTATACACCCTCCACCTCATTATGACTGTTGATTCTCATTTCTTCGATCTAGAAAATATTGGTGCTTTCTAAGAATGGCATTGCCCCTTCAATGTTCATGTATTTTGCAGCAGTATCGTTAAAGGTAATGCAAAGGTTGGGAAAATTTTGAATAATGGATGGATAGTGATATATTTGGATGCCCCCGTGGATGTATTAAAAAGCACTAGAAAATTAGCCCCTAAAACACTTCTGCTTTCGAGAAATTGACTAATCAAAATTTACCGGTGCACCCGGTAAATTTCAAATATTTCTAAACAAGGCCATTCCATGGTAGCTGCGACCATGAAAATCTCAGAATATGCAGTTCTGATATACAAATTCCAAATTGGAATAGCAAATCGGTCGATTGTAGTCAAGAAACATTGTTTTACAGCTAAAGTAATATCAGCTTCGAGAGGGAGCTATACAACATAAAGAGTTTATTATTTATAATTTCATCACTTTAGACTCGATTTCAACCGCGACAACGATCAATGAATATTGTAAAATCGCATATGCTTTCCAATATGTTCATTTAAACCAAATTCATGACCCCATACCAAAACTTTGTATTACGTATTTATACATAGGATTTTCACGAGTTTAATTTTTCACGAGTTTAATAGCGGAAAAATAAATTTATGTTGGTATATTATTTCAATATCAATTTATTAACACATGACTATTGACAAAGGAAGTAATAGTATAATCAAATGTAAGATACTACCAATAGAAATCATGTTCCATTACTAACAATGCAGGGCTGCAGGCGCGAATCTACGGGGGGTTAGGGGGTTTAACCCCCCCCCCCCCCCCTTGGGCGGCCACACAAAAAAAAAAAAAAAAAAAAAAGAACGCACGCTGGAGAGAAACCCTTTCAAGTGCAAATATTGTGAGAAGATATTCAACTCATCTGGTAACTTAACCAAACACATGATAACTCTGGATATAACTGTGTATTAAACTGTTACTTGATTTAAAAAGACGTTATCATGCACTGCTTTTTATGGTCTCCATTGTGTTAATAGATGCCAGGAAAACATCAATTACGGGGTTCAAATAAACACCCAAAAAAAAATCGGGTCGCAGCTTCGCGGCTCGTGGACGATGCTCCGCATCGTCATTATTTTGGTCAACCCACCCCCCCCCCCTTAGCAAAAAGCTAGATCTGCCCCTGGGGCTAATACGTCACATTATTTATGATGAAATACGTGATACACAATGTACAACGATTGTTAACGAACA
The DNA here is from genome assembly GCA_035222895.1 of Strongylocentrotus droebachiensis. Lineage (NCBI taxonomy): Eukaryota > Metazoa > Echinodermata > Echinoidea > Camarodonta > Strongylocentrotidae > Strongylocentrotus > Strongylocentrotus droebachiensis. Next base: position 132,675 of record JAVYIG010005553.1, read on the forward strand.
AGTTTAACATATCGTCTGTTGAAGTCACAAGGGTGTTAACTCTATGTCAAAGTAATATGGATCAATGCCATTTTAGATCAAAACAGACGATGTGAAATCAATGGGAGATGGATCATGGATATATAGAATTTAGAACATATTACATGTGACTGATGTGTAAGAAACATAATATATATATATTTATATTCCAGTCTCACTGACGAGACCGACTCATAGACAACAACAACATAAAAAACCGAGGAATAAGGGACTGGCCCCCTTTTTTTTTGACAAAGAAAAGAGTGCATTTCGCAAAGACCTCTAACTGATATATTCCCTGACGTGTCGGTTTTTTGTCCCTCTATGATGAAATCAATCACACATTTTTTAATTGTGGTGATTAATTGAAAAGCTGAACAAGAGGACGGCATGAAAACGTTGTATGTAAAATGGAAAATAAAATCAGAGGGGTACATTATTATGGATTATGTAACAGAATCAGATTTATATACCTTTTGGTAAGAAGCACATCCAGTTGCCATCTTAAGCGTTGCTAGTCTCCAACACGTTGTTGCCGCGTTTTCTGCCGCTGATACCAAATCCTCGTCCCTAGACGCCCAGTTGTAGGCCTTCTTGTAACATGCAAGGGCACTCTGGAAGAAAAAAAACACAAGGAAAAAAAAAATAATGTAGAATTATTAAAAGAACTGATGAACTCGTTGCATATTTTCGACTTCAAAAACATCCGTCATAGATCTGAGGTAGTCGTTCGTTATTGATGTCGAGTGTTATGGTCCTTCAAACTTTACCAATGTAAGGATCATTTTGAATTCCGGGGTTTTTCCTTTGATAAATGCTGAGTAAAAGCATGATATACTGATTCGTAACTCAACACCTTATCTTTGAAAATATGAATTCATTGTAATAGGTCCTTCTATATCTTAGTATCTATCACATTTAAATTATCAAAATGGGTTGCAATGAGAATGAAATTAAAGAGCTTTTATGCTGTGACGTCATTAACTAAATGATTATATCGACAGGTTTTACTATTTTCATTTATTTTCCTCAATAGCAAATTACTCATTTCTATTCTATTTCTATTTTAGTTAATCTGAGGGCTGCAAGCACATTGAACGTTATGCTAATGCTGTAGCCCTGCTACATTATGTTAATTTAATTTACATTGATTATGCTTAAAGCATCTAACTTTTTTTGTTTTTGTTTTTTATATTTTCTTTAATGTACTGTATATTGGAAAAGGGTATTCATGTAAATGTTTACAAATGTAAATGTCACATTAATGCACCTGAATATGTATGTTCGAAAAAAGATAGACAACTGATATAGATATCAATAAATACCTTGTAACTTATAGATTTGACCATGTCAAATCTTTGGTCTCGAGCCAACCTGAAAAACGCGTTGCCTCTCGCCCTGCTAAAACTTGAGAGAGTGGTTGAAGGGTTCTTCTCAGTGTCTGCTTTAAACATATTACCAGAACCTAGCAAATGAATGAAAAGGAAAACCATCTTATTCTTTAATAGTTACAGGAAAGGAGAAGCATTCAAAGAGAAGGTCGAGTTCTGAATAGAACTGAATAACATGTGAGTTATCTCAATCTATTCGTGTCACTGTGAAGAATATCAAGGACTGTTCCTAAAACTTGGTACAAAACTTATGGAGATAAGAGTTAATAAAGTTCTAGTCAAGAAAGTATGTACAATGTGAATGTAACCAAAAGCATCTAACATTAGAATCGCCAGCAGGTTTGGCACTCCCACCATCACCAGGAACACTTCTGGTGGGCATCTGCTGCTTACGGACACCAGAGCCGAAAGACTCCCTGCTGGTGTTCTTCATCGGAACACCGAAACGGTTCGATCCATCAGCGTATGAATAGCTATACGTCGTTGATCGTCGATCTGACTGCAGGTTTGGATAAGTGTCAGAGTTGTTCGCACCGGTATTAC